>JAWXCT010000152.1:153820-168415 GCA_034509035.1 Saxispiralis lemnorum
CCCCCCCGCCGACACCGAAGATGGCCACAAAGGCAAGAAGAGCAGCAAAACCCCCAACGGCCTCCCCTTCGAAGACGCCGAGGAGGAGCAGTCCGATGCCGCCCAGCCCCAAAGCACCACTGCGCAGCAAGGCCGCAGCGACTTCGGCATCTGGATCGGCAACCTGCCTTTCTCCGCCAACCGCGACTCCCTCCGGGATTTCCTGAAGAATGAAGGCGGCATCGAGCCGCGCGACATCGTGCGTCTGCACCTCCCTGCGCCGCAGGTGAAGGACAAGACCCGGCCCGAGGTGCAGAACCGCGGGTTCGCGTACATCGATTTCAGCGCCGCGAGCGTGGTGCCTGTGGCGCTGGGACTGAGCGAGAAGCTGCTGCTGGGGCGGCGTGTGCTGATTAAGGAGAGCAAGAACTTTGAGGGCCGACCGGAGAAGAAGGAGGAGGATACGAAAGGGGGGGTTGCGGGTGGGCTGGCGGGGTCGAAGAAGGAGCCTGCGCGGAGGATTTTTGTCGGGAATTTGGGGTTTGATGTGGGGAGGGAGGAACTGGCGGAGCATTTTAGCCAGGCAGGGGTGGTGGACGATGTGCATATGGCGACGTTTGAGGATAGTGGGAAGTGTAAGGGGTTTGGGTGGGTGACGTTTGATTCGGTCGAGGCCGCGAGTGTGGCGGTGAGGGGGTGGGTGTTTAAGGATGCGGATGAGGATATGGATGAGCAAGGGGAGGAGCTGGTGGGTGACGACGAGCAGAAGGGTGACAAGAAGAAGAAAGAGCAGCGCAAGAAATGGTTCATCAATCGTCTGCACGGGCGCACGATGCGATGCGAGTTTGCCGAAGACTCGCAGACGAGGTATAAGAAGCGCTTTGGCAAGACGCCGAGAGAAGACGGCGACTTCAATGGGCCGAGGAAATATGATGCTGTTAACGGTGCCCTCGACGATGCGCCTTCTTCGACAAGCCATGCTGCACCGGCTCAACAGGAGAAGAGGCCTAAGCCTGACAAGGATCAGCGGAGAGAGGAGAGGAGGAAAAGGCATGATGCGCGCACCATTGCTCCAGGTGCGGCACTTGCCAGGAAAGATCGAGCGTCTAACGCTATTGTTGAAGGAAAGGGAAAGAAAACGAGTTTTGAATAGACGGGTCTCTGAAGAGGCCTTTGGGTAGACCTTGGGTTATATGTCTACCTGTTTGACCCTGATCTGTTCACTTCTTTCATCTAGGACGAGCCGTTGTGCAATACTCAATTCTGAGTGCAGCCTGGATCTTCATGACGCAGGCATGCCTGGGTAGTTCGTGATATCTTGCGAGGGCACCACTGCGGCGACACTGGCTTTATCCTACATTCATCTCTACATCTATCTCTACCTTCAGCTAAGGAGTGGTCTGACATCGGTTTTGTTCCATTCGAAACACCACACATTTTGTGATGATCGAGCAATTATGCCGATTTCTCGTGAATGCTTTCCCAATTAGGAAGGAGACCGAGGCAAACTCACCAATATCCCAAACATTGGCAACATCTTTCCTCGACTCCAACATTGATCTAGGAAAACATATTTAACAAGGCATTTGTACCGCAACTCCACCTAATCGAGGACATCATGGCAGGCAGCACAACATTCACCTGGCAGCACGCCCTCGCTCTACGCAACAATCTTTCTCCCTTCGACTCGCCTCTTCCACAAACTCACCAAGCATTCAACGATGTCAAGCCTATATCGTACAAGCGTCTCAACATCGCCGGCCTCCTCATCACCATCTACGGCCTAGACGAGCTGCCCGCCCGCTCCGAACCCGTAACCTGCCTCTTCCTCCTGCACGGCCGCGGCGACACCCAAGACAGTATGGCCTACGTTGCCTCCGCCTTCCTCCAAACCTGGACAACTTTCCGCCAACCCCATCACCACACCAACCTCATCTGCGTAACCCTCGACCAGCGCAACCACGGCTCCCGCATGATCGACAACCTGGCCAACGTCTCCTGGAAACAAGGCAACCCGACTCACGGCCCGGATATGTTCAACCTTTACTCCGGCACGGCGGCCGACGTCTCCCTCCTGATTACGCACCTGCCCTCCTACCTCCCCTTCCGCGTTGCCCGCTTCCTCGCCTGCGGCGTCAGCCTCGGCGGCCACGCCACCTGGCAATTACTCGTGAGCGAGCCGCGGATCGCAGCAGGCATCGTGGTGATCGGTTGCCCGGACTACGTACGACTGATGACGGACCGGGCAGTCCGAAGCAAGCTGGCGACGACGACAGACTCGGAACCCGCGGGGAGGAATTTCGTTGGCTCCAAAGATTTCCCACCGGCGCTTGTGGAGGCGGTGGAGAGGAGCGATCCGGCGGGCGTGCTGATGGGGGAGTTAGATGTGGTTACGGGAGAGGATCATCGGCATGAGCCTTCGAGGGAGGAGGTGGCAAGGATTCGGCCGGTGCTGAAGGAGAGGTTGGGGGGGAAACGGGTGCTGTGCGTGAGTGGAGGGAAGGATGGGTTGGTGCCGTATGCGCAGGGGGGGCCGTTTATTGGGTGGCTCAGGAGGGCTGTGGATAGAGAGACTGGGTGGGCAGGGGATTTTGGTATTGAGATCGAAGACTTTGTGGATGCTGAGGGGAGGCATGAGTTCTCTGGAAGTATGAGGCAGGTGGCGGAGAAATGGTTATGTCATATCCTGGCGGACGAGGGGATGGGTGGTGAACAGAGTAAATTGTGATGCATGGCAGTCCTGCCACCCTGTGATCTTGACGGAGACGCCTTGCTCTTGTTATTATTACAGCCCCACGAGCGCTTTATTGTACAGTCTTCCGCTGTCCCCTACACAGCGAGACACCCGCCAAATGAACGCCCAGTCGCTTGCCAAATCCCCGCCCTTCGCTCTGCTAAACTGTACACGAGACCCATTCCACTGAACGCCGATCAAGTAATGAACTGTTCGAAACGAGGGCTCAGCCCATGTTGGTCGTGTTCCAGCAACACAACAAAAACGTCTGACAAAGAGAACAAGATCCTTAGTCGTAGATTTCCAGCGGCGCCAGCTGGTCAATGTTGTAAAGCCAGTTGCCGCCACGCTCCTCCTTCTCGAGCCTGTACAAATGTTAGCTTTTGCATACTCACAAATCGTTCAAAGGTGTCCAACATACCAGTTGTAAGGCCAGGCGACGATTCTACCCTGCACCAGCTTTAACAGCTCCTCGGCCTCCTCCTTAGTGAGCACTTCGTCCGGGACGTGGCGAGCGGAGCTCTTGGTCCCGGCCCGTCGACGCTGCTTCTTCTGACTGTCGGTAGATTGCTGGAGCGGGAGTGCATTCGAGTCTTTCGTCGTTGAATTTGTGACCTGTGGGGCGTTGGGCTCGGAGCTGACTGTTAATTTATCCGAGTACTGGACGGTGCGGCGGCGGTCCAGATTTGCGTCTTCCGGTTGAGGCGGCGTGAGTTTGGGTTCAGATCCCTCTACTTGCTTGAGCTCGCCCTTCTCATCTAGAACGTCTTTGGCTCCAGAATTGCGGATGTCTTGGTTCTGGTCCGCAAGTCTTTGTGCCTCTTTCTCGTCGAGATGCTCCGGTTGAGGCGAAGGAACAGCAGTAGGCATAGTTGAGGCGCCAGAACCAGGTGAGTCGCTTCGAAGCCCTTCTTTCTCGATCACCTGCTGGCTTTGGGCGGTCTCGTCGCTCGTCCTGCTGCCAGGGCGGAGTTTGTCAACTAACCCGCCGAGCATGCTCTTCGACCGTGGCCGCGTCGCTGCCTCTTTTTCCGTCGTCGCCAACGAGGCCGCATCAGTGCCTCCGCCAGAACCTGGTGGCCCTGATCTCCCCGGTGCATCTTTTGCAGGGCGTGAGCCGTTGTTGCCCAGGCCTTGACTTTGCATGAAGCGCTCGTTATACTCATTGAACTTCTCGTACGTTCTCCAGTCCATGACCTCAGAGTCAGGCATGCAGCGGAAAACTTGACGGTATATCTTGGTGTTGTTGTCGGCTACGCGGTCCCAGATGTCATGAAAGAAGTTCGAGGCAAGAGGATCAGTCATGCAATCCTCCGTGATCTCAGGACGCTTGAGCGAGTTGACGAGGGGATTGATGATCCTCGCAGAAGACTGCGACATGCCGCGAGTCAGAGCTGGGCCGCCAATATCCGTGTCGTCGACTTGAGGCAGCTCGGGAAGACGCGATCGCGGTTCTAGGCCGAGAGTGTTTGTGTTCGTGCGCTCCATTGGAAACGGCGGTTTCAGCGACTCTTTTTCCTCCTGCTTTTCCCGACTGGTGCTGCGGCGACGCTCTTTGTCTTCAAAGTCCTTGATGCGTTCAATTCCGGGCGCGTCCTTCTTAAGAAGGACTTCGTGTCCCTGCTCGTCTATGTAGGAGTGCGTCAGACCATTATCACCGGCTTCAACAAGCGCCTTCATGTTGTCAGTTCCAAAGCCCTCAACATCCAAGTGGCGTTGATGGTCAGCTGAGGGCTTCCGGCTCCTTTCGTCTTGACTCTGAGTCGTTTGTTCGAGGCTCGCCGATGAGCCTATGGGCGTCGTGCCAGCCAAGCCATCGCTGCCGTGACGCGCTGAATGAGCCTCTAGATTGCGCGGCGGGAAGCTCATGCGGCGAGCGTGATGGTTAGGGTGGGGGGTTGTATGGGGTGGCGACATCGGCGGCGTGGAGAAGTAGTCGGCGGGCTCTTGCTCCGCGCGATAAATCCTTTCCATCTCTGCATCTTGCTCGGCTCGCTCCTGTGCTATTTGCTCGCGACGATAAATGCCATCTACATCGATGCCCAGGTGCTCTCTCATAAGTCTCTTGCGAAGAGTGTGCGGGAATTCGCCGACTTCAAAAGGTTCACCGCCCATGGTTGAGGACAGCATTTTCGTGTCTGTCACTACAGCAGCGACCTCGCTGTCACGAGAGCCGAGCATGGAACGCTCATTGATGTTCGCAGAGCCGATAATGACGCTGCGGTCATCTACAACCATGCACTTGGCATGGATGTACAGTTGCTCCGTGGTCAAGCACTTCCTAGGTCCAATCTTGCCCCACTGGCGCAAAGAGTAGAAGCGGATGTAGTCCTCTGGATCAATGCCACGAGCCTTTAGGCGCCCGAAAATAGACGTTTCTCCACGGCAGATCGAGCGATATTGACATTGCATGATGAGTCTCACACTTGTGCCATCTTGACTGTCGACAGAATTCTGGAAGCCAGGCATCAGTGGAATGATCAGACAGGCTTGCCAGTGCTCGTCATTTTCGAAGGCACGAATGATTCTTTCGACCAGTGCGTCGCCGATCTTGTTGTGGATGGTAGTGCCCTCAACGGTACAAGACGAGACGTAAAACTGGTTCTCGATGTAGATAAAGTGCTTGCTGTGCGCAATCAGATGGACGTAGGCGTTCATGATGCTATGCTCGACCTTGTTCGGTGTCCCAATGCTCCAGGGGGCGCATGACCGTAGAATCTGAACTTGACAAGTTCCGGTCATTCCTAGGTCATCGAGCTCCTTTTGTTCAAACTCTGGAGGCGGGATTAGAACTGGAGTGGGTCGAGTAGGAATGCGGGAGCGCAGAATATAGTTCCAGCGCTGCACAAAGTGCCGCCCAACGTCACGCGCAGGCTGACCAACAATCTGCATTGCAATATCGTGCCAAGGCATCCGGGGCACCTTTGTGCGATCGTACATCTCTTCGTACGGCCGATCTAGAGCGTAAAAGTCCTGCACGCGGGGGTTTGAGTAGTCTTTGCCGGGCCACACTTGACAGTGCTCGCTGTCCCTCGGACCCTCGTGGTCCAGCTCGAAGCCGGTAAGCTTATCATCCGTCAGAGAATGGCAAGGCTCATCCCATCTGCCAAAGCAAAGGTCCACGCCGCCGACGAAGGCCATCATGTTGTCGACCACGACGACCTTTTCGTGATGCGCCCAGAAGAACTGGTTCTGTCGGAATTGGTTGGGGCTGCGCTGAATGCAGATGTTCTCGTGCAGGTCGAGCAAGCTCCATTTCGTGTACTCGCTATCAATCGGAATGGCACTCTCGATGTTGCGGTAGACGACCACGAAGATCTTGACGCCTTCCTGCGCTTTGCGTTGCAATAAGCGATCTAAACGCCATTTCTGGCTGATCGCTGCCGGCCGACGTAGGTACAATTCAGGCGACAGCCACCAGTCATGGATGTAGACAAAGTCTTTGGCATTGTCGATGGCGCGAGAGACCTGCCACATATGGTCACGCGCGTCGACGAGCCATCGACACCAGACGTTCTGCCTCACGGGGGCGAAAGAGGCGAAGCGTTGCTTCTTGCTCCAGATCGTGGCTGCAGCCATCGCATTGATGCTTTCCTGGAACTGGAGATATTGTCTTTCCGTCCGCGCCAGGAGTTTCAATTTTCGCTCAGAATTGTAAAGACGGATCATGAAATGCTTGCCACTCGGCGTGCTGTCCGCAACCAACTTGGCGACGTCGTGCGGTGACTTGGAGTCTGCGATGCGTTTCTTGCGCTTCTCAGTGGTGAAGTCCGAGTCCACCAGAAAGACATCATACGGATTCAGACACTCAGGACCGTCAGTACACACAATGTATGAATGCCGCACCAAGAACCAACGCGGTCGATGTCTATCCGCGAGCGCCGAGGGTCCCAGGGGCTTCCGCCTCAGTTCCCGGTTACGTCTTGAAGCTATCGTTAGTAAGCCCTGCTTGCCCTGAAGTCCTCCTTCAACACTAAGTCTGATCGCGAGCGAGGACAGCTCTAAGAATTTGCAGAGCCTCGTGCTGTCTGGGCGAAAGATCAACCATCTGATCATCTGCTGCAGGTACGTCTCCAGCTTGCGTCGTTGACGCTTCGCATACGTGTCGCGCTGCCGAGCATCTAGCTCATCTGGGTCTGCCGAGGTTTGGCCAAGGTCGTTGGTGCTGCTTCTCCGTGGCGTCATGGGTGCAAACGACGACTTTCTACGTTTGTGTTTGACCGGACGCGAAGGCACACCTGGGCCGGGTGTTGCGCCAAATCCTGGGGTAGGCCCGGGCGTGGTGGGCCCGAATGTCGTGGGTGTACCTGGTAAGTTCTCGATGCCACTTGGCGTTGGAGGCGGATGAGTGCCCGGACCCTCATCCTCCTCGTCATCGTCTTCTTGGATATTATCAAACAGACCTCGCCAGTTCCTGGCAAAGGGAAAAGCCGTCCGCGGAAACCTTGGCATCTTCGCCTTGCCCTTTTCTCCACCCTTAAGGTGACGCAATTTGTCTTTCGCCCCGGCAGCTTGGTACTTGAAGTGAAGATTCACGAAATCTTGTAAGCTGCGGTTGATCGACCACTTCATGCGTGCAGGCCCGTTGCCGTACTCGAGATCGATCTTGAAGACTAGGTGTCGATCTCCTTCAGCATCGTGTCGAATTTGCGAGTCGGGGATTCGAATCTTCAGCTGCTCGAGAAGGACGGGGATTTTGCGATGGTCATGCTCGTCACGCTGATACATCGAAGCCAAGACCAACGCAGCGGGTGCACCGGCGAGTAGCTCGGCCATTAGCTGCGCGCTTTTCTGGTGATCCACCCGCATCTTCTCTTCCCGCTTCCTTTGCCCTAGCATCTTCAAGCCCGCCTTGACCTGCCGCCATTTCTGTGCGCTGGTAGTGGTCTGCCGATCGGGCTTCCCGCGAGGCATTCCCAGAGGTGACCCGGCCGATTGTCCATCGACCCCGCCGCCCAATCCAGTCAGTCGGCGGAGGTGACCTGGTGGCCGTCTGGCGTCCGGGGACTCGGTCTCGCTATGCTTGCGAGCCGCATAGCTCAGCCCTCGGGCGCCCTCAAGACCTCTCCGCCAAGCCGCTCGCACGCGATCTCGCCCTTCATCCTCCGACACGCCGGCCCCATGGTCGTCGTCGGTCTCCTCTGTGATGGTGTTGCTCCGACTGCGTCCAGCGCCGCCAGTGTCGGCTTGATCGCGCAGGAATGAGGCGAATCGGCTTTCGAGTCTTGAGATCTTGGGCTGGTTAGGAGCGGATTCATGTCCGGACAGAGGTGGCCTTTTGCTCTTTCGTCGCCTGCGCGAAGGTGCATCCGAGAGCCGTTCAGCATCTGTAGAGTCTTCCTCGACGTCTGCCTCGGTGCCTTCGACTGCCTCGACAGAATACATGGGTTCGCTACGTTCCGATTGTGGAGAGAGCGCCGCATTCGGTGTGCCAGGTCCAGTGTTGTTGCTCGCAGTCCTGACATGTGCCGAAGATGACGAGCCAGCCAATGCCTTCAGCTTGCCGAAGAAGCTTGCTTGCCTCTCTTGTCTCTCCCTGCCAGGCGTATCGACACCGTCTTCCAGGTCCCTCGTCCCTGTCCTTGCCAATGGTGTAGCGTCTGCATCCCCTGCGCTTCTGGCAAACTGCACGCTTCTTCGCTCTGTCGGAGTCCCCGGCGCCGGTCTCTTCTCCCCCCTTGCCGTGCCGTTTGTCAGGTCCGCCACTGTAGGTGCAGCGCTCTCTCCTCCACCCTCGCCGAAGCGCGTGCCCTCAGTCGCGGTGGCAGGTCTCGCCGGCTCTTTCTGTGGCACGTCCGGCCAGTCCACGCCATGCACGCTGCTCATCCTCTTCGACTCCCGCAGAGGTGTAGGCGCGTATCCGTTGCCTCTCTTCATGGTCGCCTCTTGGCCCTCAGAGCTCGATCGCAAGTGGGGTGACGCATTTCGAGAGCGCGTCATTGGTGAGACGCTCTCGTCGCTCTGGTTTCCAGTCGCGGTTGCCATTGCGGCCTTGAGGAAGTGCGTGGGTGCCGGAGTGAGCAGTTGCGAGCCGAGCTGCCCGCAGGCAGCGTCGGTGGTGTCTGATTTCTTACGAGAGAGGTCGTACCGCTACTTTCATCGGCGAAGAATGTAGTCCATGGTGAGGAGAGCGTTGAGTCTGTGAGAGTTCGTGATAAGGTCGGCGGAGCGTATGTGAACAGGGAGGTAAGACGTAGTTGCAATAGGAGGGCGTGTGGATGGGACCTTGAAGTGCTACATGCGGGACGGATCTCCAGCAAATGGGCCCCGGCTGCAAGATGATGATAGCCAAACCTTATTTTATCATGTAAAAAAACCCTTTTCATGCTACACACCTACGGGCACTGTGATCGAGACAACAGATAGACAATCCATACCCCACCTTCCACTGCAGAGTTGTGCGATCACTACGTTTTGATCACGCTGAACCTCTATACACACATATGGATACATCACCTCTATGCGCCATGTGAAATTGCTCGGTTTGGCCCCAAGCCTGCACGGTTGCCTTCAAAAACAGAAGCTCACGACAAGCCACTCGATCGCATCTGTGCGCCGCGTAGCGCAGACACAGCCACAGACTACTTCGCGAGGAAATCTTGAAACGCCTTGTTGTCGATCGCGACGTTGCCGACCGCCCTCAGCTTCTTCCTCCCCTCCTTCTGCTTCTCGAGCAGCTTTCTCCGCCGCGAGGTGTCTGCGGCATGCAGCTTCGCCAGAACGTCCTTACGGAAGGGCTTCAATGTTTCGCGCGCAACAATCCTTCGCCCAGCCACCGCTTGGATCACGATCTCGAACATCTGCCTGTCGACATGCTCTTTGAACTTCGCTACCCAGTCTTTGCCCAAGCGCTCAGCCTGAGAAACGTGGATCACACGCGCGACCGCATCGACGGGAACTTTGTTGACGTGGAGTTGAAGCTTAGTGATGTTCGACTCGCGGAATCCGGCGTCTTCGTAATCGAGACTCGCATAGCCCTTGGTGGTGCTCTTCAACTTGCCGAAGAAGTCGTCGACTAAACGCTCGAGCGGCAGCAGATACTTGAGAATCACCTGGGTCGAGGTGAAGAAAGTGAGAGACTCCTGCTCACCGCGATTGCCTTCGCAAAGTTCGATCACTTTGCCCAGATACTCTTCTGGCAATGTAATTGTTGCGCTGATGAAGGGCTCTTCCAGGCTTGCGATGGACTGATACATCTGGGGCCCATCTGGAAAGATGTTGGGGTTCGTAATGATCTCAGAGGTCCCATCTTTTCTGTTTACCTTGAAAGGAACGCTGGGAGGCGTAATAATGATGTTGGCACCGTGCTCTTGACGAAGCCGATCCTCAAACACAGAACAATGCAGTGTCCCTAAGAAGCCCAGGCGCCACCCTGCACCCAGCGCCTCACTGCTTTCTTTGGTGACAGTAATGGATCTGTCGTTCAGAGTGACCTGGTTGATGCTGTCCTCGAGATGCCCGTAATCGCCTTGGTCTGTGGGGAACGCAGCGACGAAGACCATGCTCTGAGGTTCCTCGAAACCAGGCAGTGGCTCTACCTTCTTCTCGTTGCCCACGGTAGTGTAGGTATCACCGATCTTGGCCTCCTTACTCCTCTTCATCCCGGGGTTGAAGAAGATGTAGCCCACCTGACCAGCGCGGAGGCATGTTTGTGGAGTTTCCAACGGATACATAATGCCTACCTCACCAATAATGTACTGGTTGTCCGTTTGCAGAGACCTCACGCGATCGCCAGCGCGGATGGTCCCCTCGAAAATGCGAACCAGCAGGATCACACCCTTGTAGTTGTCGTACCAGCTGTCGACCAGGAGTATCTTGGGCGGCAACTCATTGCTGCCTGTGGGCGCCGGAATTTGCTCTATGATGTTTGGCAGCAGCTTCTCCACGTTTAAGCCAGACTTTGCCGACACCAAGACCGCATTCGACGCATCGATCTCGAAGCTGTCCTCGAGCTGCTCCAAACAGCGCTCGGTCTCGGCTGACGGAAGATCAATCTTGTTCAGGACCGGGACCAGCTCGAGGCCCTGCGCAAATGCCAAGTAGAAGTTGGAAACCGTTTGCGCCTGCACGCCTTGCGACGCGTCCACCAGCAGCAAGGCCCCTCCGCAGCTGGCGTAACTCCTGCTCACTTCCGCCCTAAAGTCGACATGCCCCGGCGTGTCCACCAAGTGTAGCAGATAGTCTTTTCCCTCGTGATTGTAGATCATCGAGCATGTTTGCGCCTTGACCGTGATCCCGCGCTCTCTCTCCACGTCCAGTTTGTCCAATATCTGCTTCTTCCCGCCCGGCTCAATCGTCCCAGTGAGCTCCAGCAGCCGGTCGCTGAGTGTGCTCTTTCCATGATCGACATGCGCGACGATACAGAAGTTTCGGAAACGGTCGATTGGAATATCACTGATGCGCTGTTCGAGGGCAGATTTTACCTTCAGAGCACCGGCCAGGCGAGGCGTGGATGTGGTGAAGTGCCGCAGTCCACCTGTGCGCGCGGTTGAGATATTTCGGCTGAGAGCTCCATTTCCAGAGGGACGTGCAAGAGCGTCATGGAACTTCCGGAGCCATGATCGCATCTCAGAGAGAAGATGCAGAAGTCTCGCAGTCGTTGTGGATGCGCAAGATGCAGCGACGGGCAGAGTTCCTCGAGGCGCCAAGATCAACGTTTCTCTGCCAACCCTCCCGTACCGTCAACCTCACAGCGACGAGCTGTTCCACGAGTGACACTCGTGAATGATCCCTGACAACCTCTAAAGCAAAACTGATACTTCACCACTGATCTTACGACTGGGACGAATAACGAGCCTACAACATTTGGATCGCGCAACGTCTATCTTATCCCGTTACTCAACCATTCACGATGCCTTCAGCCGCGTCCTCCTCACAAGGCGACAAGTCCAAAGTGCACAAGCTCCAGATACGAGGCTCTGCGAAGGTATGTTGTCCGTCGAATAGCATTCACATGTCGATGCAAAGCTAACACCGCGATTCAGCTTGTAACGGAATTCTTCGAGTTCGGGATCAACACAATTCTCTTCCAACGGGGCGTATATCCGCCAGAGGACTTCTCAGCGTAATTTGACGATAATAGCATGTCCCGCAAAACCTGTGCTGACGATCTGCAGCGTGAAGAAGTATGGCCTCACGATGATGACCAGCGTCGACGACCAGGTCAAAGCATACATCAAAAAGATCATGAGCCAACTCAGCAAATGGATGCAAAAGTCGAAGATTTCAAAGCTTGTTGTTGTCGTCACGAGCAAAGAGACCGGAGAGCATCTCGAGAGATGGCAGTTCGATGTACGATTGAGAGAGGCTGCAGTTCTTTCTGTGCACTTGGCTAACATATATCAGGTCAATGTCTTCAACGACAAAGACGACAAAAAGCAACGCCAGTCCGCCTCCACCGACAACGAAAACTCTGCCGCCACTGAGCAATCCGCCGAGCCGACAGAGAAACCTGATGCAGAGATTCAACAAGAGATCCAGTCCCTGTTCCGCCAAATCACGGCTTCGGTCACCTTCCTTCCCATGCTTGACGGCAACTGCACATTCAACGTCCTGGTGTACGCCGACGCGGACAGCGACGTGCCCCTCGAGTGGGGAGACAGCGATGCGAAAGAAGTCAAGAACGCGGAGAAGGTGATGCTGCGGAGCTTCTCGACCAACAACCACAAGATCGATACTTTGGTGTCTTATCGGTATGGAGCTTCGTCTCTCAAGCTTTGATCTAGATTGCTAACAATTCTGTTTAGGCTAGCGGATTGAGCTGATGCAACTGGTGCGGCTTTGCTTTCCGGCGTTCTGGTGGATTTGGGCAACCGCGTGGAGGTGGGGGGTGAATACCATGTTGTTTTGGGACCGTTGGGCAAAGGTGCCTCGAGAATTTTTCCACATTGTCTTCGACATGAATTGCAAGAACTTGTGCAATTGCTCAAAGCCACCTGACTCTCTAATTGTTCAAGCTCCAGTGGGTTTTTCTCTTATCACACAGTTGCCAAACAAACCTTCAGTGCACTCTGAACCGAAACCTCTCAAGAAAGATCTTGAGGCGAGACGCGATTCCGTTGATCCTCTAGCATAAGGCTTCGTTGGCCCGCCATACCTCCGTCGTTACTTCTCCACACATGCGGAACGCGCCAATGAAACACGCCCTATCAACGATACCAACCCCCCAGTTCCAGGCTCCGCATCCGGAACTTCTCAGTAGGAAGCAGCGCTGGGCAGATGGTATCGCAAACACCAGACATGCAGCTTCGTTGACAGCGGACCTGTCGATGTATACATATCTGCGGCCTGCAAAGTCGTTTTTTCCGGATGAGGGTGCAGTGTTGCCAGGGTGCAGTGTTGCCTTGCCCGGGAAATCCATTCCATCTTTGCCATGGACTTCCCAAAAGCTTGACGAAGGCCGTCCAAAAAGTGCATTGAGAGAACAAATCTATCAATTGAGCTACCACTACTCCTGTAGCGGGATTATCACGTTGCGTTTGAGAGGGCAGAGCCGTCGGCGGCTAGAGCAGTCTAGAAGTCTGCGCTCTTCAGGTATGGCCACCTTTGCTGTAACTATTCTTTTGCCAGCAGAAACAATTTCAAGTCAGACCATCATGACCGCTGTCAAGATCCCCTCCCCTCTTTGCTTTGAGAAGCTCACTGTTCACTTGGCTTGTTCGAACATAAACACCAGACCCCCGCTCATATTTATGAAAGCCGCGGACTTGCGCTTCCATCAACTAGGAGACAGCGGTATGTGGCTTGCACCAAATTTCTGGCGTGCCTTCTGAGAATAGACTTTCGCTATAGCGGCGGCACAGATGCATTGGATCCGGCCAACAAATAACAGCGTCCTGCTTGGGATGGGTTGAAGGAGGCTGAAACATCATCGCGAGAGCAATGTCCTCTGGCTACGACGGCTCTTGATGTTCGCCATGACTGTTTTGGTTCCCGTTGAACGCAAGCGATACGACTAATGTACTTTGCTCCACCTCCAGCGAATCAAGCTGACAGCCCGTTGGTCCTGCAGCAGTCTGCAGACGCGGAGTCACCCGGCTCCTCGACAAGGGCACCGACTGTATGTTGGTTGCGGTGCTTTACTTATTCTCTGAGGTACGATCCCAAATAGCACGAGGTGACGTTTCTGCTCAGGCCGACAAGCGGTCGAGTCAGCGCTCTCAAGAAGGGAAAGGCAGTGATATTGGGCCAGGATAATAGCGGCGCTTCCGTCCATTCTGCGCCTCTCAGCCGTGCCTGGACAATTCGGCAGCTGCGATAATGCCAAATCGCGAACCTGTCTTGGATTCTCAACGACTACAACTACGCGATCAAATGCGCTCTCGGTTCTGCAATGATTCATTGTCGCCAGCGCTTTGCCTAGCGATGTGGCGTCCCCTACACATCTTAGATACCAACGACATGGCCAGCGAGGCGTTCGTATTGCCCACGTGCATTCACGCGACCATGCGGGTCGGAATCCTGCATCTGCCAAGAGTGGCGGCGGACGGGTGCAGGCGCGGGTACCATGGAAAAGTAAATCTGTGAAGCTTGGACTTCTTCAACTAGGACGAAGAATCCCAAACTAGCAGGAGGGTCTGGACTAGCATGCATGAACCAGGTATTATTTGACGGTGCTGGCGACCGAGGCTTCTCTTTTAGTCTAGCCCCAGAACTGCCAGCCGGATGTTGTGATGAGGATTGCCAAGGCAGCATGCCTGTCATGTGACTCTGCGATCACATGACCTGTGAAGGGTCTTCATCTCGTCTCTGTGTAGCTCGCATTCATAGATTATGCACTTTCACACCAAACTCTGTGCACAACAGGTTATAAGCCCGGCTGCTTCTTAAGCAGAGCTGTCAAACTATATTAGAGGATAGTGCATCCCTATAAGAGTGTAAAT
>JAWXCT010000152.1:196813-206832 GCA_034509035.1 Saxispiralis lemnorum
GAAGAGTGTGGAGGGGAGACAGGCGGAGGTGGCGCTGGTAGCGCTGGTGGTGGTCGAGGTAGGGGAGGGTGTTGCTGCATCGGAGGGCGACGTGGGAGGGTTGGCTGGTGCTGCTGTCGCTCCCGCTTGGGCGCGAGCGGTGGCGGTGTGCTGAGCTCGCAGAGGCGAGGTCGACGGCGGCGGGGCCGGCAGGAGGTGGCTTTGAACGACGTTCTGAACGGCGAATGGCGGCGTGGCCGGCGCAGAGCTGTGGATGGATCCTAGAGTGGAGTTGCGCAGGAGGTTGCGCACGTTGTCTTGCACGCGCGACAGGCGGGAGGGGCGCGTATCGTCGATCAGGCCGGATTCGAGGGCGCTGGTATCGGCGAGGGGGCTGTGCATCTTGGGGTCGACGAGGTCTTCGAGTTCAGCTCTGGGGGGATGAGGGTGGGGAGGAACGCGTGAGGGAGCAAAGGGAAAAGTATTGTTTAGATTCACAACGCTCAAGGACACGAAAGAACCACCCCTTTACCTCCACCCACCTTGTCCCTCGCACGCATCTAATAAGTAAACACGAACCTAGAGTCCACACTAACAAACCGCTCTGCACAAACCCACATCCAAGCAGAGCCACCCACTCCCGCCCGCGCCCCCCCCCCTTCAACCGCATTAGCAGACACGCTCCCGTTCTGAAACCTACACAATGGGCCCTCTAGATGAGCGATGTCGCACGACGCGAAACCCGCTTCTCCGCAGGATAGAAACAGAGCGATGGAAACTTAACGGGTTCACAGGACTTCGAGCCCACCGCTTCCAAGTCCGCGAAGCTGCGGCGGGGGGTTGGCGATTGCTCATGTTTCACCCCCTCCTCCCGGTCGACTCGAGGTCTCGCATTCCGGGTCTCTAGGTCTGTGGAACGATACTGAGCGGAGGAGGCAGAGGTGTGCAGGTGGTGGAATCTGGAAAACGTGAAGTCGCCTCGCCTCCCACTGTAGACGGGTCATGTTTCAGATCTCCACGCACGCTGTGAGCCAATCGTGGCGGGGGCGCGGGGGCTGGGGTGAGACATGCGGATCGGGGGAGAGGCACAATGTCTCAGTTGTCGTTTTGCTGCCTTGGAAGGGACGATGGGCGATGGATGGTTCAACGGTCTGGTTCTCGAGTCTGCAGGTTTTGGGTCGTGGTGCTCGAGGGCTGGCAGATGTGTTGGAAAGGTTGTTTGAGGTGGGGGGAGGGCTTCTACCGAACTCAAGACGGACAAGCCCAGGCATGCAAAACATCTCAACTCGCATTCACACACGCACCACCGCTACTTTCATCGTGGCATCATCTCCCAGCCGCTCGCTCAAAATCCCCCAACGAAGGCCCCATAACATCGCGGTCTCCTGCTGCACATCTACACAACCGCCTCTATCCCACCCAGCCGGCAGCAAATGACAAATGCGGTGCAGAGCGCGAAATGCAACAAGATGGAACAAACAGGATGAAAAGAGAGAAAGACGCCTTCCGCGTGACGCAGAAACAGAAAGCTGGAATATAGGTATAAGTCTGGCCCAACCACCATCCACAGTGCAAACACACACACGCAGAGACGACCTCCCCTCGTACGCCAAGTCGAGACACCAGACGCCTTCCAAACGCCCGCATCCTCTCCTTCCATCCCTCGCCTCGAGCCCCAACAAGCCGCGTCGTAACGCGCGCGCAAGCCACACTCCCCTTCCCCCCCTACCGCCCAACCCATGCGCGCCCGCGCATCGACCTGAAAACGCGAGTAAAACAACGACAGGAAGCAGAAGCAAGAGCAGAAAAACTCGCACCACATGGCGCCCTCCAACCCTGGCCTTCCCCTCTTTCGCGACAATAGATGTAAAAGGAAAAAAGGCTAGGTGTCAGATGGAATGTAGTCGGATGATGCGTCTTGCTGGTGGGCCGTATCGGAGGTCGACATGATGCGAGAGATCACCAGAGAGTGTGGAGTTGGTAGGTGGTAAGTACATTATTGACGAAGACGCGGGGATATCGTTGGAGTCGCGGGAAGGAAACTTCAAGGCCGCGGCGGGGGCGCGGGTCGTGATGGTTAGTTGTGAAGGATAGAAAGGAGGATGAGGATGTAGGTTGGTCGACTTGCGAGAGCGGCGGCTGTGTTATCCTGTCCTGTGGGTATCATGTAGAGGTGGGGCGTATGGTTCCAAGAAAGATGGATGGGCCGAAGTATCCTGCGCGTGTCGGCTCCAAAGCCGAATCGTTGGACGATGGGATGCGCCAGGCAGTTGCTTGCAATGTCTGGAGCGGCGTTCGTCTTGAGCCAAGAGCAGAGAGGTATTTCCCTCCCTTGAGTGCTAGATTCGGCGTTTACCTAATGGCTGCCGGCTCCTTCATATACGCAAGCCGCTTCCCAGGGCGAATGATGTAAAAGCTGGGAGCAACGTGTCAATCAATTCGCGCCCTCTATGCCACCCGCGTGCAAGGAGCCGTCGCCGTCAAAGGCAATGTTAGCGTCAAATTGAAAGTCGCCAACTCCGTCTTGGTTCAGGAAGGTGTCGAAATCGAAGTTATCGAGCACATCGGGGCCCTCCAGTGAACCGAATTCGAGCGAGCCATTCAATTGATCATTTTCCAGCGACCCGAAGGGTGCATTCATGTCGGGAACTTGACCTGGCGGGGCCTGTGGCGCAGCGTTTGCATGCTGGTTTGGCGGCGCCTGCGGCTGCTGCTGCGGGTTGTTCGCTTGCGGGTTCTGTTGCTGCGGTACGTTCGGCTGACCGTTGGGTATTTGCTGGTTTTGTTTTTGGTTGAACGAGTTGGCGTGCATAGGGGTGATTGGCGTGGCAGGGGTAGGCGTGGGAGGTTGCTCGGATTCAGAGGCGGGCGTCGCACCGGTGTTTGCCCCTCCCTTCTTGTTTGCAGCGGCCTGGATATATAAATTAGCACGATTCTACAAAGGTCGAATTGCTAATACTCACCTTGCTTGCCTTGGTGTCCTTCTTCGCGGGGGGCTTGGCTTTGGTCGCCTGGTTTGGCGTAGGTGGTGCGGGCTGCTGTGCCGGGCTGCTCGGTTGAGTATTGCCAGCATTTGCCTGAGGCGCTGGCGGAGGCGGCATGTTAGTATTCTGCTGTCTAGGAGTACCAATCGGTTGTGGCTGGCCAGGCTGTTGGCCGGGCGGTGGCTGTTGGGCAGGCATCATCTGGCCGGGTGGCTGCGGCGGTCCTTGTGGGAATGGTCCATTGGGCATTTGCGATCTCATCATTTGCAATTGCTCCGGCGTGAATTGGCCCACCGGGTGAGACGAGGGTGGGCGCATCATCGGGCCATTTGGTCCGGCCATGAGCTGGTTCCGCATGTTGGCCGGCATCTGACTGGGATCTATCATCCCGGGAGTTGGGGAGCCTGCTTCGCGGTCAGAAGTCTGTAATGAAAATGGAATCAGGATGCACGCCACTCACCTCGCTGCATGTCATTGGGGTTTGGGGAGGGATCGCCACCCCTCTGGCTTCCCTGTGGTGACGCACCCGGCCCAAATGAGCCGTTAGGTGCGACACCAGCGGGGTGCGAGATGTTGTCCTGCTCCTGTCTCGCCATGAGTAAGCGCTTCTTGTTTTGCTGCTCAAGTAGCATCAGCTGCATCTGGTAGTCCTGCAACGCGTGGGTCCCGCCATTCTGGCCAGCGGCAGCGGCAGCGGCGGCCTGGGTTTGCATGCTCCGTCCGTTGGCAGCCATGTAGTAATCGTTCGAGTTGCCGTCCATAGCCGGTTGGCTCATTGGGCTTCCTTGCGCTGCGCCGGGTCCCATGTTGGGGGGCATTCCCTTGTTCATGTCAGAATCTGGCTTATTCACGTCGCGCATCGCAGCCTGCACCGTCTGCTGCATGTTCTTGGCGTAGACTTGTACAGTCTTGACTTGTACGTTAGTTGGATGCATGGACATATTTTGCAGCAGATGCGGAGGAAATCTGCTCGGGTCGACACCGTGGCTGGAGAGCAGCTCGCACGTTTGCTGGATGGCAGGGTGTGAAAGGGAAAAGTCGGATTGGGGACCCACCTGGTTGCCTTGCATTTGGGCGGGCCGACCAGGTCGTACTGGGCCCACGGGCTGCAGGTTGCCTTCCAGGCGTTGCCGTTTGGGAGAAGGAGCCTCGCCCGAGCCAGGCGACCCGGATCGTGGCCCGGCCATGTCCATCTGCGAGCCGTGGCGCTCCATCGGCTGCCCCTGCATCATCTGAGCCTGTTGCGCGTTGCTCAAGTTCATATTCTTCATCGCGTTCAATTGCGCGGGTGTCCTGTTCCACACAGTCAGTCACATGTTTAGCAAAGCCAACCCACCCACTCCAACTTACATGTTTCGCTGGTTCTGCATAGCCGTCCGCTTCAGGTCGTTCGGCAGGCCCGCCGGGTTCATCCCGCTCATCATGTTGTTGTAGCCTCGAAGGTTCTGCATTGAGTTGGGATCCATCTTCATCCTGTTCGACTGCGCGTGGCGTTGCAGTTCAATGTAGCTTTTAGTGTTCGCCGGTACTTTCATCTTATCTTTCTCTCGGTGCGCGTTGAAAATCTCCCAAAACTGGCACCACCAGTCCTGCAAGAATGAACCCCCATCACCGAGACTCGCGGGGATAGGAAGGCCTTGCGGACGGTTGGCGATGCCATCATCCTTGCCGTCGACGTCCATGCCATCGTCGACGCCGTTCGGCTGCTGACCTGCCCGCTGGTTGGGCGACTGCTTGATCTCGGTCTTGGTCTCGATGGGTACGGCATCATGGAAGGATCGTGCAGCATCGTAGTGCTTGTTGCGCAGCATGTAGTCGTAGATGGCTGTGTTTAGGCGCTTGATCATGAACTCGGAGCTGGCCCAGGGCGTCGGGTTGGTGGGGGTGCTGGCGTTCATAGGGGCGGCGGCACCACCGCCGCCCACGGGCCCTCCGATGCCGCCCATATTCATCTGAGGCTGCTGGCTCATGCTGATGCGCGCGCGGCAGTGTCGCGTCGAGGTGCGGTTGGCGTGGGTAGCGTGGTGGATCACGGGGCGGACCCGCGGGAAGATGGCAGTCGGGGGCGGAGATGGGATGCGGGGCGCGACGGACTCGTGCGCTTTTCGGCGGCGGGCGTGCGCAGGACGTCGCCGCTACGCCAGCGAGGGGAAGGATTCAGTCTCGAGGCGTCGAGTAGAGGTTATGAGGGTCCGGAACGGTCGCAGTGGGCGGTCCGGAGGGAGTGCAGCAGATCTTCAAGCGCGCGGGAGCGGTCACACATTCACCAGCACAGCGCTCGCGTCGTCGGGTCCAGAGCGGAGAGATAGAGTGGCGCGCATGCCACAGGTGGTCGGCGGGAGGGTAGATGCGCGGATGCGCCCGGGGCGTGGTGGCAGAAAGTGACGGGATGGGCTCCGCGACTCTTGCCCTCGACGCTGCGAACCTCACTCGAGCAGTTTGCTGTTTGCTACTGGCAACGCGCATATAATGCTGCAAGCTGAAGTATTACTGGCGCTTTTCGCTTCTCCATCTGTAGAAGTGCCAAATCCAATTCCGTGCCAACATGCGTCGCCGGAAAGCATTGCGTTGGAATATGACATGAACAAGACGACGACTTCTGGCCGAATCAAATGGGGCACAACTTATCCCCTTCCACAAAGTCAATAACAGATGCAACCATCAGCGACTTCAGCACTGGCCGGATACTAAGCGAGAGCGTCTGCGAGAGCTGTGGCCGGACAAGCGGCTTAGACAAATCAGAACTGGGCATTCTCTAGGGAAGAGCAATGCGCGTGCCTAGGGTGAAGCGACAAACTCTCGGGGGTAGTAGGAAAGCTGGTGCAGGGGGGAAAGTCTTGGTCGATTCAATTTGACATCCTATGCACCAAAAAGCAAAAAGCAGCCAAACCTGCGGTCTTCCCCACAATGGTCGAGCAACAGCAGCAACGCCATGAGAAAGCATCAAGGCGGCCGCAGAGCTCTGCGAGACCAGCAGCTTTGCGAAGTCGAATTTCAAGGCGAAGATGACGATAGGTAGGATCGTGTGTCATCATGTCCTGGAATTGGTGGCGTAGATGCTTTTCAAGCTTAATATACTCGGACGTCACGCTCGGAGCATTTGAGTCGTTATTATTCAAACCACAGGAACCTCTCCACCCAAGTACGAGTTCCCAGTAACGTGTTTCTCCTTGATCAATCTCTCAACCTCTTGCGCGCATGGCTAATAGAACGCATCGCGCACCGTCACCTTTAGTTCTCCCCCGGCAATGCCTTGGTCCTCGATGAAACGCTGTTGCTGTCTAGGGAGACGCACTCTAATCGCAAGATGTCCGAAATCCGTCGCTAGGTCCGGCCGGGCTCTTTGCGTCTTCTTGAGAATTTGATAATTTTGGTCTACAAGTCTTTTACCAACTACATCCAACTTGAAGCGGATGGCGTCATGAGGGTCTCTCTTAGCCGCAGATCTCTGCATCGCGATTTGCTCGTTCTTGAATGATAGCGATCGAGATAGGAGTGCGCGCGAACGACCTCCTTTTAGTATTCTAAGAGCATGTAATCCCTCGCGCCCTCGAGAGGAACAGCCTAAAGCTTTTCGTTAATCACTTTCTCGTCGGCATCTTACTTCGGGTCGCCGGTTTTATCAAGGCCGACTCTTCAGGAATTACGAGAGTCTCTGCGCAAAAGACAGCCCACACGTGCTTGATCATCGTCTTGATTAGTCGGCTTGTAGCCCCCGTAGCGGCAACGATATTAGGTCGGGATAGCTTTGTACCTGAACCTTAGCTTAGGCAATGCATTCTGGCCATTTGTGAGCGACAAGAAGAAGACAAGGTAGCTGAACTTCGTCGTGTCTGCCGCACAGAGAGTTCCCGGTTTCAGTGAAGCACTCTGGAGGAAGCCCAGGTTTGAACCCCCAAACTAAAGGCTCCATCTCCTTATAAGTTCACACGGTAGTGAAGGTAGAGGCTGCGCTGAGTAGTAACAGCAATTCAACGCTCCTAAGAAACAAGTCTAGAGTAGACGCTGCGTGAAAGGCGCGCGAAATCTGTTCAGAGATTGTGTTTGCGGACTCAAGTATGTCAGGCAGACGCTGTTTCGCAGGACTCGCGCAACGTAGTGAGAATTCAATACTCATTCATTCATCGTCTGGAGGCAACTCGTCCTCGATAAACCGCAGCAGCGAGACCCTCATCTCCGTCGTGTCGTTGCCACGCAGCACATCGCTCACAAACCGTGCCTCCACCTGCATTTGCACCTGTTCACCAATCAGCCTCCCTCATCTCACCAGGGCTTGGCCCATCACACTCACCATCTCCAACGCCCCTCGAATCACCCCGCAGAGGATATTGCTATACCACAACTCATCCTGCGCGCGCCCATCGTCCGGCAGCTCCACAAAGTCCGCCAAGGGGTTCTCCTCAAACACGAGATGAAAGCTCTTCCCCTCCTGGTCCCAGTTTGTGACCGAGGGCGTGATATTCATAAACACCTTGAAGCCCACGCGGCTGATCATCTCGGCCGTCTCGCGGAAGTTGGAGCACTGGGCCGTGCCGGATTTGGCGAGGAAGTCCTCGATCAGGCGCAGGCCGATGTTGTAGCCCATGCGGTCGAGCTCGGCGTTGACGGCGGCGTAGTCGGTTTTGTTGGCTGTGTTGGGCAGGATGAGGTCGCGGCAGAGCTGGGCGACTATGGTGCCGTAGGTGAGGGTGACGACTTCGGCGTTAACCTTGTCGACGCGGGATCTTGTTGCAGCATTATCAGTCTGCTTGTTCGTTTTGAGCTGCGTCGTCTGCCATTCTTACTTCCACACTCTGCCAGCTGTCAGCCAGCTGTTTCCGCCGTTGACTCCACGGTCAATACGCACTCTTCGCCCAAGCGCGTAGCCTTGTTCGAGGCCATGTTTGCTGTGAGTCGCGCCTTGATCTTCGACGCGCTTCAATTCTTGTTCACCTCATCACTCCAGGAGATCGATTGTGGCTGACAACAATCCCGAAGAGAGAGTTGTGTGAAGTGAAGACGAGCTGTCGAACCGAGACGTTGCGCGGCAGCAGCCGAATCCCAGCTTCCTTGCTCGCAAAAGCCCACCTCGAGCTCACCTGGAATTTTTCCAGCAACATTCCCCCGGCAGCGTCTCAACAGCCTCCTGCCATTGGACCACCACATCAGACTGGCGAAACCGTCACGCGAACGCCATCTTCGACCCTCCGTCCCACAACCTCCACCGCGCCTCCAGCGCCATAATGTCCGCCGAAAAACGCCCCGCCGCCGACTCCTTCGGCAGCAGCCAGCTCGTGAAAAGACAGCGCTCCGAAGCCGAGATGAGCGGCAACACCGCGCTCGCAAGGACAAACGGCTCAGGCAGCGGCGCGCTGGTCAAAGGGGTGAGTGCGCGCAACCCCTCGAAACCTCCGGACAAGAAATCGCCGAGCTAAAGCGACATGATGCGAAGGACGGGCCATGGCTGATTCGCGACTGGGACAAGTAGGCTTACAGCAACGCCGGCCTGCAGGCGCCGGTCATGGAACTGAGCGGCAAGCACCCTCTCTCGCACCCCAACCCGGCTCGATGCGTCCCCTGACCACCTCGCAGGCCACACGGGCGAAGTCTTCACCGCGCGCTTCTCCCCCGACGGCACGCACCTCGCCTCCGGCAGCATGGACCGCAACATCCTGCTCTGGAACACGCACGGCGGATGCGCCAATCACGGCCTGCTGTCAGGCCACAAAAGCGCCGTGCTCGACCTGCAGTGGTCGCGCGACGGCCAGGTCCTCTACACCGCGAGCGCCGACACGCACGTCGCGAGCTGGAACGCGGAGACGGGCGCGCGGATCCGGCGCCACACGGGCCACGACGAGGTCATCAACTGCCTCGACGTGAGCAAGCGCGGGGAAGAGTTTCTCGTCTCCGGGAGCGATGACGGGTCGCTGGGCGTCTGGGACCCGCGGCAAAAGGCCGCAATCGACGTTGTCCAGACGGATATGCCGGTGACGGCGGTTTGTGTGGCGGAGGCCGGGAATGAGGTGTACAGTGGGGGGATCGACAACGAGATTCGGGTGTGGGATCTGCGGATGCGGAAGACGGCATACACGCTCACGGGGCACGGCGATACCATCACCTCGCTCGCCGTCTCGCCGGACTCGCAGACGCTGCTCTCCAACTCGCACGATTCGACGGTCCGCACGTGGGACATCCGGCCCTTCGCGCCGGCGGACCGGCAGATCCGCGTCTTCGACGGCGCGCAGGCGGGGCTGGAGAAGAATCTCATCCGTGCAAGCTGGGATGCGGAGGGGAAGCGGATCGTGGCTGGCGGCGGCGATGGCACGGCGACGGTGTGGGAGAGCCAGACCGGGAAGCTGCTGCACAAGCTGCCCGGGCACAAGGGGACGGTGAACGACGTGCGGATATCGCCTGATGGGTCGATGAGTGAGTTGTGCATGCCGGTTACCAAACGATGGACAGCGCACTGACTTGATTCGTAGTTCTGAGCGCGAGTACGGATCGGACGATGCTGCTGGGCGAGTTGCCGCGGTAGGACGAAGGCAGTGGCGGGGCGACGATGTATTAAAGGGAAGGGCTACTGCCAGGTCGCTCGTATATCAGGACGAAAGATCGCCAGCGTGACGACCACGAGGCCTGTTCTGGCCACTTCCGTTACGCTCAAGACTTCGACAGTACCAGATTACCTCAAAGTCGACAGGAATAGATAGTCAATTTCAACCCGGGACGCGAGCCGGGACTCTATGATGCTGTTGGGGATGATGGTATCTTGCGGTAGCGTGGATGCTCAAGCGGGATACATTCCCATTGAACTTCCGCATGAACTCTTTTCCTCCACCCTGGGAAGCGTGGATGCAGGCACAGGGGGCTATTCTGGGCACTGTACAGATTGAAGCTCAATACTGCTCGCAGAAACGCGAGAAGGAGGTTGGGTTCGAGTCTTTTAACTCGGCTCTGGGCAAACGAGCTACAGAGCTGCACTCGCCCAGCCGTCTTTCCCCACAACACTTCGCCCCAGCTACCTTCAACCCTGTTTGCTCCCCCCTCTCTCTCTTTTGCACCAACCCCCCCCTCGGC
>JAWXCT010000152.1:227592-239244 GCA_034509035.1 Saxispiralis lemnorum
GGAAAAGACGAGGAGGGGTGGGGCGGCGGTGGTGGGGGTCAAGTGAGCGGCGGATAGGCGAGACCGGGGAGGAACAAGCGCTGCGTCGCCCAAGAATCAGACGAGCTGGGCCGCCGCTGGAGCTGCTGCAGCCCTGCGTCACTGACGGGCGGGCGAGCTGGGCGGCGGGCAGGAGGCGCTGCTGGCGGCGCATGAGGCTGGTGATGGGCATGTTGAACGTTGATGTACCCGGAGTTGAAGCTGAACGACGTAATTACGGGAGTCGGGGGAGGAGGAGGAGGAGCGAAGGGGGGGAAAAGGCTCTTCTCTACCGGTCTATACGTCTATGAGTCGCGCATCGGTGGAAACGAATGAATCAGTGAGAGTCCGAATCGTCTTACCCCATCGCTACCACGCCTCGTGCGTTTCTTTCTTGTGCCGTGGCCAAGCCTCCGGCCCAATGCTCGCCGGGACTACCCGCCCCGCCGTCATCCCATCAACGCGACGCGTCCCCCTCGACGCGACCGAATACAAGGTCTGACGAACAGCTCGGACTGTACGGAAACATCACCCCCTCAACCGACTGCTGCGGGGCGGACTCTCGGATCGAAGAGGGCAGGTGGTGTACCAGATTTCTTGGGCCTTGACTTGCCACATTCTTCTGGGGCGCCTCACAGCACTGAGGCCGTTGTGGAGGCGGCGAAGATTTGTTTGATGCTCGGAGAGACGCAGAGATTTGAGGAAGCCATGACAGCAGAAACCTCATTGTCGCCTGACAATCTTCGGCATATGCTGGGAGGATACGATGACAGGACATACAAAAAAAGGTTCTCCGATTTGCGGAAAGGTTGAGAACGACTGCTCCATGTCGAACGGAGCCAACGGTATAACAGCGGACTTCAAACAGGCTCGACACTGCAGTGAGGTTCAGGAGAGGGATAACATCTCGCCGACTCGCTCTTTGCGCAGTCGCAAAGCATGCTCTTGCCAGGGGCGAAAGAGTACGAGCGCGGAGCGGTCATGGAGTGGGTGCAATCAAGATTGAAAGACAAAATATGCGCCGAGATCGAGCCTCGTTTCGTGCACGATACCGAGAGCCTGACGAATGCAGCCATCTATATGCGTGACAGCTCTTGGGTAACCCAAAAGTAAGTCTTCTTCCTTGCGAGAATTCATGTTCGGCAGACGCTAACCCATGAAAGGGCCTTGCCTTGCGTGCTTCGACAAAGCTCCAAAACAGTTCTCATCCTTATGTTTGCCAAGGCAACCACGGGTGCTTTCTCAGTGCTCGACCAGGAGGTCTTGACCACAGACACAGTGATCCACGTCTACACCTCACTAATGCCACATATCATGCCGCGCATCAATTTGCCGAGGCACCTGCCTACCATGCCGTCCACTCCGGAAAAGCGCATGCCATCCGATCTGCAAAAGCGACCAGACGATCTGACGAACGTTCACCTTTGCTTAAGTGAGCTTCACTTATCGTCCATGTTTCGTTAACTTGCGCAGAAGACGGGTAACGAGATTGGTAGCCTGCCCAAGCGCTCTCCGGGGCGTGTACCTGGACTATCACCTTATGTCGATGCTGTCTTGCAGTATTCATGATCACGGTATTCCTTTTCCCGCCGGCCAACCCTTCGCTTCCACTGAGAAAGTCACCGATTGACGACCCAAAATTCTAGCATGTCGCCCGACAAGTGCTCCATTTATACATCAACAACGACGCCGAAGAGGAGCCCCCAGAAGAAATCGATTGGGCACTGCAGCCACAGAGCGGCGCTTCCCGCGACTGTTTCGACTGTTTTCACAATGAGCAGATTCCTCAAGGACACCGACGCGCAGACGCGCAGTCTCATGTTAGGTGACAAACGCCGTAAGCACCTCATTGGAAACCTCTACATGCACCGTTGCCCCATAGAGTGCACTATTGCTCTTGACTCCGCGACCCGCAGAGCCTACTTCCTAGTCGTCACTAACAAGGCCAAGACGACCAGGACGTTCTCATTGTTGCACGCGGAATGGGCCGGGCGTGTCCGAAAGGCACAGGCCGCCATCGGACAGCTGGGATCGTGGGAGGAGCTGAAAACGCTTCGGGGACATGCATATAAGAGCATCACGTCGCTGGGGGATGTGAAACTCGCTCCAGCATCTGCGCGGACAGACCAGCCTCGTTGGCCGCTAGAGCAGCCGCAGAACGCGTCCGGAACAGCTGCGGATCCGCCAGCGAAAGGGGACGTGCCAGAGGGTCCGGATCCCAAGCGAAAGGCTGGGTCGGAACTTCACAGAGAGATGCAAAGGCCTGAGAAGCGCACAGCAATGCCTGAGACTATCGACGTGTATTGAAACGGGAGGTTAACATTTCTAAGCTATGAGGGGTCGTTGGGAAGGCATCTTTGACAAAAGGTGATATGGTGAATTCGCGAATTCGGCTTCAAAGTCGACTTGGAGGCTGTCGTCAGGGGATATTTCTTGAACTGTGAGATAGTTGAGATCCACACATGCACACAAAAGCTCAAGCCCGCACTGAATGTCGTTGGAGACAACCCATGCAATGGAAGTATCTAGACGAATCTTAGCCAAGCCTGACATCATCAAGATGGCCAGAAGCAGTAACTTCGGTGTTGAGATGGCGGGCGGCTGTATGTGACTCGAGTGCCGTGAATGGGAACATCACCTTTTGTCTTTCTGCCACAGCAAATATTTCTACTTTCGCCTCACGTGAGCACCTTTTGTCCACCAAACGACGATTAGCAGCAGCACCTCTCATCTTCTACCGCCCCACGACGGACTGAACACCTGGAACACCCCGCCAAACCCCACCCTACACAGCAACAATGGCCGACAGCGACTGGAACAGCGTGACCAAGATCGGCAGCAAAGTGCGCGGTCCCGGCCAGTCAGAGCGCGAGACCACCATCAAAGGCAAGAGCGCACTCAACGCCGCCCAGCGCTCCGGCGCCATCACCGGCACGGAGAAGAAATACTCCAGCGCCAACGTACGCCTCGCCCTCCCCCTCAAACCTTACCCGCCCCCCCTCTTTCTTTATCCACTAACCCGCCTTCACATGTCTAGGTCAGCTCCAACCCCGAAGGCCAGCGCCTCACCAAAGTCGACCGCTCCGACGGCCCCGTCGCGACCAAAAAGGTCCCCGAAGAAGTCGCCAAGGCCCTCGCGCAAGCGCGCAACGGCCTCAAGAACCAAAAGGGCAACACGATGACGCAGAAGGACCTGGCGAGCAAGGCCAACGTGGACGTCAAGGCCGTCGCCGATCTGGAACGTACTGGGGCGGATTTCCCGAGCATGGATGTCGTGCAGAAGCTGCAGAAGGCCGCGAATGTGCGGTTGACAGGGGCGAATGTGGGGGCGCCGATGCTGGGGGGCAAGAAGAAGGCGGAGGAGAAGAAGTGAGGGAGAGTATGGGTGATGGGGATTCGAGATGATCGGGGGTGTGGTTTGGGGCCTCCTCTGCTACTGAGCTGCAAGCGTGGCTGCGGTTCTGGGATTTGGAGGCTTGAAAGGGCGCCGTCCCGTTCAACACACACCTGCTCTCTACGGGCGAGTAGAAAGCGGCGACGAGATGCCGAGTCAATTGCGGTTTAGCGGGAGGGAATGAGGCTCTGGACTGTTTTGATAACGTGAACCTGATTTGGCCTATAGAAGTCTTTTCCACCTGATCCAAGCAGTGGTGACATCTGTGACTGCTACACCTTCGCTTATGACCTTTTTTCCACAGCAAATTTACGTCCTAAGCTCTCCTTAGTCGGGAGTGCTTGCTGTCTGGATCCTAGAGGAGATATTCGCCCTCTTAACGGATCACGTGCGCAGCCTATGAATGCCTGAGGCCAGAAAGCCACTCCAGCGCGCACCGACTCACGCGTCTCCCAAGTGTCACGCCGGCCAAAGTGCACAGGGTGTGTGCCAACCACGCTCTTGCTCACGACTCTCTAACCTTTCCACGCCCCTCCATGCACCGCTCGCTCCTCCAATAACGCTGCCAATCGCCGCCGCCCCTCTCCCCGCCCACGCATGCCCCCCCCACCATGGCCGACCTCCACAACACGCCCATCGTAATCGACAACGGCAGCGGCACCATTCGCGCGGGCTACGCAGGCGAAGACCTCCCCAAATGCTTCTTCCCCTCCTTCGTCGGCCGTCCAAAACACACGCGCGTGCTCGCCGGCGGGCTGGAGGGCAGCGAGTTCATCGGCAACCGCGCGCAGGAGCTGCGGGGGCTGCTGAAGATTCACTATCCGCTCGAGCATGGGGTGGTGACGGATTGGGAGGATATGGAGAGGATTTGGACGCATATTTATACCGAAGAGTTGAAGACGTTGAGTGAAGAGGTATGTTTTTTGGGAGGTAAAAAGGGGGGTTGTGGATGCCGCTGAGGGAGAGGGGGGGTCTGGACATGGGCTGATTGTGGTTGCGGTATAGCATCCTGTGCTCTTGACCGAGGCGCCCTTGAACCCGAGACAGAACCGCGACACGGCCGCGCAGATTTTGTTCGAGACGTTCAATGTTCCCGCGCTGTACATGTCGATCCAAGCGGTGCTGTCCTTGTACGCCTCAGGGCGGACGACAGGCGTCGTGCTGGACTCAGGAGACGGCGTGTCGCACGCCGTCCCCGTTTACGAGGGCTTCGCGATCCCCAGCAGCATCCGCCGCATCGACGTGGCCGGCCGCGACGTCACCGAGTACCTGCAAACGCTGCTACGGAAGGGAGGCAGCGTCTTCCACACGAGCGCGGAGAAGGAGATCGTGAAGCAGATCAAGGAAAAGACGTCGTACGTCGCGCAGAACCCGCGCACGGAGGAGCGGGAGTGGATGGCGGCGCGCAGCGGCGACACCAAGGCCGTCATGTACGACCTGCCCGACGGACAGAAGCTCCGCGTGGGGCCTGAGCGGTTCCGCGCGCCGGAGATCCTGTTCATGCCGGAGCTTATTGGGCTTGAGTGGCCGGGTCTTCACCAGATTGTAGTCGACTCCATCACGCGCACTGACATGGACCTGCGCAAGGCGTTGTTTGGGAATATTGTGCTGTCAGGCGGGTCCACGATGACGAAGGGGTTCGGTGACAGGCTGTTGTCAGAGGTGCAACGGCTGGCGGTCAAGGACATGCGAATCAAGATTTTCGCGCCGCCGGAGCGCTTGTACAGCACGTGGATTGGCGGTAGCATCCTGGCGGGGCTGAGCACGTTTAGGAAGATGTACGCCACGATAGACGACTACCATGAGAGTGAGTTGATGACACCACCTAGGGCGGGGGAGCAGGCTAGGCTTGAGCTCCCGTCGTTGCTTGAGTGGACAGGAGATGCTGACATCACGCCAGATCCCGAGGTCATTCACAAAAAGTTCGCTTGAGCTGTTTCATGCGGAAAATCATGCGTCCGCACGATGTGGGTTCGGGTCGACAGCACGTGGTAGACGATTGACGCGTGGGTGCAGAGGAATAGTAGCACGCCAGGTGATAGTACAACCGAAGCACCACGCGGGCTTAAATCGAGGGGCCATACAGGGCACAGTTGCAGGGGACCAAGCAGCTAGGTTGCCTGGAGCTATAGGGGGAGGAGCTATAGGGGGAGGTGCGATATAGTCAGTGATAGGGGGGGACGCGGGGGAGATGGAAGCGGATCGGCCAAGAAGAGACGGGGAGCCGGATGGATGCTTAGAGCTTGCGGAGAAAGGCACAGGCAAGGATGTGCTCGTGGCGAGACCCAAGCGAGCGTCGACAGCGAAGCGTGTGCCTGCAGGTGACGAAGGGCAGGGCGCAAGCCTGAGGCCTCATCATTGTCGTCGGTCTTCAGCCATAACAGCAGAGTAGCCGTCGTAGACCGAGACGACCAGAGGAATACCCACTCGCGAGTACGCAAGCGGCGCACGTGTCGACGGCCACGGCCACGGCACCGGCGACGCTCTGCGCCATAGAAGGGCGTCGATTCTGGCGACCCCGAGGCCGAGATCGAAGATGCCGCGTCCGGACATGTTTCTGTTACCCCTTCAATACTACTGCTTCTCCGCATTTTTGCTTGCTAGTGCCCGCGCCTGCAGCCGCATTGACTACGCCTCATGGCCGGCAGAGCCGCATGGGGCCGGATCTTCCATCATGGTCCGACAGAAGGAGGCCTCGTGAAAGAGGACGAGATCATCTCCTCATTCCTTGGTAGACGGTGATGGTGGTGGACCCGATTAGCGGGCTCCGTGAGACGAATGATGGCACAACTCCTCCGGACCCACGGGTTAAGGAACCCGGCAAACAAAGACCGGGACTCTCACGTGATCCCGCTGCTTCCTAAACCATCAAGCGAAAGAAAAGAAAAACTCGGCAGCCAGTGAAAGCGCGCGCAAGACGCCACGCGGTACCCTCCCGCCCCCGCTCTCGATGCACCCATCATCCACCACATCACCGCCCGCAGCCGCAAAGCCGCGCCGCCGTGGTCTCGGCTCGCGCCCGAGAAAGACACCTGGACAGCAGCGCAAAGGGCGGAGCACCGGGACGCAGCCAACGCGCGCAAACCTTGACTAACCCTCCTTCCGCAAACTGCAGCCACTTTCCAGTTAACTGCAAAGCGCCGCCGCGCCGCCAAGCGGGATGTGCAACTTTTTCTCTGTCGCCCGGGGCGGCCGCGTGACCCGTCTGGTGACCTCGAGGGAGCGACCGCCTTTGTCCGCGTGCGCCGTCGTTGTGTCACTTCTCGCTACTATTCGATGATGACTCTGCGATCCGTGGCCGCGCCAGAGCCCCGCGCGTGTGCGTGCACGGCGTACGGGGTTGGCGGTGCTGGCCCAGGCGGCTAGGCGGAGTATATAAGACTCTGGCCGGGGTTGTTTTTGGTTTAAGAGGCTCTTTTTGTTGGTTTCGGTTTGGAAGATCTGAAGCATTTTGATTGAAGAAGGTGTCGGTTGCTTCGTCGCCACTGCTGCTCCTGCCTGCTTATACCTCACTTTGACCTCCTCTTGCGCCATCCTTGCGAGATACTTCTATACCTCTTCTCCTCTCCAGCCTCCGACCCTCCTAACCTCTTCATCTGCTTGTCGACTCTCCTCTACATCTAGCTTCACTTGAATACCATCGAAAGACATCAACAACCCTTACGCTTGACCACAACAAATAAATCATCGGTCAAGTCTCAACTACATCACCCCATCACTCCACCTCCACCACACAACACCGACGCCACCACAACAATGTCCCGCAACCTTTCCGTCACGGAACCCCACCCCACCCTCCCCAAAGGCGGCTACATCGGCGGCGGCCGCGGCGGCGCGGGCAACTACGCCCGCTACAACCCGAGCGAAATCACCCCGGGCCCCGACGCCACGGGGCCCCCGTCCCGAATCTCCCTCTCGCGCCTGACAAAGCGCACCGAGCCCTTACCCACAGGCCGTGGCGGCGCGGGCAACATGTACCGGCCCTCGCGCTCCGACAACACGGAAGCCGAGCGCGTGTTCAAGTTTGACGAGGAGCTGGTGGCGCGGAGGGAGCAGCAGACGGCGCCGGTTTACCACATTGGGCGCGGTGGGGCCGGGAATTCGGTCGATGAGACGGTGGAGGGGTTGCAGAGGGGGGCGGGGTGGAAGAAGGGAAGGGCGGCGAGCGAGACGTCGTCGGAGGGCGGAAGTGTGAGTTCGGGAGGTAGTGAGAGGAGTGGGGTTAGGAGGAGTGTGGAGGGGGCGTTTGGGAGGTTGTCCAGGAAGTGGTCGCAGGATCGGTGATCAGTCTGGCGCGAAGGTGGTGATGGATTTGCTTGGCCTGGCAATCGGGGACGAAGTGGTGCATGGGATGAGTGGGGATCGGGTCCTTCCCTCGTGGACCGACCGCGATTGGGTTGCTCTTTCCAGGAGTTTAGGGATCAAAAAGTTTCGATTGTTTATTTATGATTAGCGAAGGAGCCTTGTGCTTCAAAATGGCCACAGAGCCAGGGGTTGAACGAGGGAAAGGTGGTCTTCAGCACCACGGCAAGGAGTGTTAGCAGTAGCATGAATCCAACCACAGATGATTCAATTCAACTTTCTCCCTTTCCCCGCCTCTTGACCTCGACATGTTGAAAGGTGATCGTGTTCCCTTCCTAATGTCCATTTTTGAAGGATCTCACCTTGCCAACAAGTTGTCCGTCGGTGCCGCCCGCGCATCCGTCAAGGTTCGCTCGCGCACCCGCAGAGTCGTCTGGACCCCTCCCTCACACGACCTCCGTCATAAGCATGCACGGAAGGCTGAAGATGCGGGCTTCCGTGGTCCGGGAAAGGTACATTGTTCTGTGTGTGAGACTGATGTGAGCCGGCCTGAAACTGCACCGTTTGCGCCGTTTGTATGTCGCGCGTGGTCGAAGTGCTCACTGAGCACAACTTGGATCGCTGCCAGCGCGGGCTCGGGCTCGGTTGTTTGGTCGGGCCTTGTCTGGGATGCAGTCCGGCTGTCTGGCGCAGCGCAGTAGTAACTCCACGCACACATCATCCTGATTGACAAGCACCGCTTCCAATAACGCCGCGAGCTCTTTCGCACGAGGAGAATTCAAAGATTATAAAGGGAGACGGTCTGCTGTCTTCGCGGTCACAGGGTGCACCGACACATGAAGGGGCTTGAACGCTGAACGTACCACTCTTCCTGGCTTGCCAATCCTCCGACACCACAGCGATAACATGGCCGGCATCGAGAACATAGTCGTCCACTCCAAGGTCTGTCACCTTGAGCGCGCATGGAAAGGCGACTCTAGACCTCCCATTTTCCCCGTCGCCGGCTGACCAAATCGCGCGCCGCAGAGCTACATCGTTCGCTGGATCCAAGTCCCCGAGCACCACTCCATCTCCTGGTCCGTCCAGCCGCAGCGCAAGAGCGTCAACTTCGGCATCTTCAAGCATCCGGGCAACAAGAACGGCCTGGCACCCTCGATTCCCATCCAAGACACCCTCGAGTCGTCCATCTCCGCGCCCGCGACCCCAGCCGTCGACGGCACCACCGAAGAGAGCAAGAAGCAGCGGCGCGACTCGACCGCCGCGCACAATTTGGTGGAGAAGCTTCAGGGCATCGGCCTGAAATCAGTAGCATGGACGGGCAAATGCCACGCCGACCAAGTCTCAGTCGGGCGCTACGATGTCGTCGAGGGCGAGGGCGGGATGTACGGCCTCGTGTTCGACAACACCTTCTCCAAACAGACGTCCAAGACGGTCATGTTCGTGCTCATGACGCACCCGACCAACGCGCCGCCCAAGTCCGGACACCACCTGCACTACTCGCAGGCGTTTTCGCAGACGCCCGGGTCGAGCCATGTGGGGAAGAGCTACAGTCCGTCTTTGAAGCCTGTCACGGATTCGAATGAGTCGCTGCCAGGAACTGGAGGGGTGCATGCGGGTGTGCTGGAGGACCCGCGGCCAAGGTCGAAGGGGAGAGGAGGAGGGCAGACTACGGGCGAAGAAGGGTCGAGCTTCTATACGGGGATGATGCACAAGAAGCGCAGGAAGAAGGGCCAGGGGTACGCGCGGCGCTTCTTCTCGCTCGACTTTACGTCTAGCACGCTGTCGTACTACCACGATCGGCATTCTTCGGCTCTCAGGGGCGCGGTGCCGCTTTCGCTTGCGGCCGTGGGGGTCAATGAGAAGACGAGGGAGTTCTCGGTTGACTCCGGCGCCGAGGTCTGGCACCTCAAGGCTCTAAATAAGAAGGATTTCGAAGGCTGGCGGGATGCTTTGGATCGCGCTTCAGAAGGCGTCAGCATTGCCCCTGCACCTCAAGCCCCAACACCAGGCGGTCAAAGCCCCTCCCGGCCCGGACTGAGGCAGCAAGACCCATCAGAAGCAAGCGAATGGGCCAGAGTGGAGCAACTGGTCAGTCAAGTGGCTGGCACCAGAGATGCGGTGCGCGGACTTGCTAAGGACACGGATCCGAAGTACTCGTCAGGTGTGAATGAGGTCGGACTCGGGTTGACCAAGTCTCGAGAAAGTAGTCTCATCCCCAGTCCTTCCTCTCATGACTCAGCCACGCAGTATTTCCCTGACATGAGCGAGCCCGGCAAGGAGAGGAAGTCTATGTGGAACCGGAAGAGCAGCGCGCAGAACTTGAAGCGCGAGAAAAGCCCCATGGCGCTGTTCAAGCGGAGCGTTTCCAGTCAGCTCGTCGTGCCTTCTCCGTCTAATTCGTCCGCCGACGCTCTCAACATTCCGAAGCGCGCCAGTGTGGCACCGCAAAGTGCGATGCCCGAAGATGTGCACAGCAGGTGCATGGCGTTGCTCAACAACCTGGATAGCGTCGTGTCTGACTTCTCCTCGCTTCTCGCCGAGAGCAGAGCTCGTCGCCTGCCACCGTTGGTGCAGACCAGCTCTCGCATGTCACTGGACTCTGTTGATCAAGAGTTCTTCGACGCCGAGGACGGTCCTAAGAGCCCGTCCCAGCTTCTCAACATCAGAAGGTCGGACGAGTTTGAAGACAAAAAGGTGGACACGGTCCTCGAGCAGGAAATCGATGGCGAATCCGATGAAGACAGCGAGGCCGACGACGCCGGAGAAGACTCAATGGCAGAGAAGACACCAACAATCGCGCAAAGGGCTTTCTTCCCCAACCCACCAAAATCACTACCGCCCCTCCCCCTCCCCGAAGCAAAACGCCGCACCACCATCGCCGGCCCCAAGCAAGCTCCCCCCAGCATCATGGGCTTCCTCCGCAAAAACGCGGGCAAAGACCTCTCCACGGCCAGCATGCCCGTCACCGCCAACGAGCCCACCTCCCTCCTGCAACGTCTCGCCGAAAGCGTCGAGTACTCGCAGCTCCTCGACAAGGCCGCCTCGTCTTCCACACCGGAAGAGCGCCTCCTCCACGTCACCGCCTTCGCCCTTTCCTACTACTCCAACAACCGCGTCCGCGAGCGAGCCCTCCGCAAGCCTTTCAACCCCATGCTCGGCGAGACCTACGAACTCGTCCGCGAGGATCTCGGCTTCCGCTTCGTCTCGGAGAAGGTCTCGCACCACCCTGTGCGCATCGCGTGCCAGGCCGAGAGTCTAGCGCACGGCGGCTGGTCCTTTACCCAGTCGCCGCAGCCCGTGCAGAAGTTCTGGGGCAAGTCGATGGAGGTGAGCAACGAGGGGCGGGCGCGGGTGGCGCTGCATGGGGGGCCGAAAGAGCGGTTCTCCTGGAATCAGGCCACGTGTTTTCTGCGCAATGTCATGGCGGGGGAGAAGTACGTGGAGCCCGTGCAGAGCATGACGGTGCACGGGGAGGATAGCGGGATGCGGGCGGTGGCGACGTTCAAGGCGGGGGGGATGTTCTCCGGGAGGAGTGAGGAGGTGAGTGTGCAGTTTTTTGGGGGCGCGGGGCCGGGAGATAGGCTGTTGGAGCTCGGGTTGCAGGGGAAGTGGACCGAAGGGCTCAAGCGGACGGATACGGGCGAGACGGTGTGGGCGGTGGGGGCGCTGGTGCCCGATGCGCCGAAGGTGTTTGGGTTTACGGCGTTTGCGGCGGCGCTCAACCAGACGACGGAGATTGAGGAGGGCCACTTGCCGCCGACCGATTCGCGGCTGAGGCCTGATCAGCAGGCGCTCGAGCACAGCGATACGGATAAGGCCGAGGCGCTGAAGGCGAGGCTGGAGGAGCGGCAAAGGGCGAGGCGGAAGGTGCTCGAGGCGCACGGGCAGAAGTGGCGGCCGCAGTTTTTTGAGCGGGTGGATGGGGGCGAGGGTGAGGG
>JAWXCT010000152.1:272056-293763 GCA_034509035.1 Saxispiralis lemnorum
GGGCGGAGGCGTTGGGGGCTGGCCGCGTCGAGTCTTGCGAGTAGACGCTGCTGGAGCGCGAGCCGGTCGGGGGTTGGCCGCTGGGGGTGCGGTTGGCGCGGTAGAAGCGCTCCATAGTGGTAGCTCCAGGGAGTGGTGTGAGACGGATGGGACGGGACTCGAGTCTGCGGGTGAGGGTGAGGTGGAGGGTGGAGGGGCTATAGGATGAGCGGCAAGAAGCACAAATGTGAGAGCGTGCGTCAAAGGACGAAGAAATGCGAGAAGACGAGGCGAAAAGGAGAAGAATTCGGGCGAGCAAGGCGGAGCAAGAAAGCGAGGCCCAGACGCGTGTCTGCGGTGAGGCATCCTTGCCTGCCATTCCCTCGTGCTCGACGTGGGGCGCTCGGCCCGAGCGAATTGACATCTGTCGGCACGTGTCGCTGTCAGAGACAAATTGTTCTAATTAGAGGTACAGCGCTCGTTGAAAGAGTGGAGAGGAGAAGCCATATTCGAGACTCTCACGCAATGAAGGTGCATAGACCGTGCTGAACTCCAGTCGGTTGTCTTGTATGACTGCGCGTCTTCGCCGCATGAGAATTAGACGCAAGAAGACCGCGTGGAGCAGACGAAAGCAAAAGGGAAAGCTGCGAATTAACATGATGCTTCATTGGTATACATAATGCGTCTATACTCGTGCCTGTGGAGAGTCAGTCTGCTGTCCGCCTGGAGTCAGCGGACGATCACGCAAGGGTGCCGTCTTTCGCAGGAACCCCCTTTTTCTCGACTCCAACGCCGTGCTCATCCTGGTATCGTGTCGGATCAAACTTTATAAGGACCGAAAACGCCCTGGCCGGAAATAGGGATCCCGCTATTCCCTTCGAGAGACTTCGCAGTCTCTACCACTCGAACTCCCCTGTGCCCTTGTGGAACACCCACTCTTTGCCTCCTACGTTCATGACGCCGTCCTTGAGGATGCACTTCCACTTGTTCTTGACCCTCTGCACCTTGTCGTAGGTACACAGGATGGAATCGCCGTTGTCATCGTCATCGTCGTCCATGTTTCCTTTCGCCTCCTCGTCCGAGTCGTCGAGATCAGAGTTGATCGCGTTCTCATCGTCCTCTTCCTTGGTCCCGGCCTTGGCGTCCTCGTCATCCACGTCGCCGTCCAGCTGCGGGATTGTCGGCGCGGCAGATGTGGACGCTGCGCGAGAGGACGCGACGGCGGCTGCCTTGCGCTTGCGGGCCTTGCTGGGCAATTGCTGTTCGTCCAGAGGGACCATCAGACCGCTTTGCAAAGCAGAGGACGAATGGAGGATTTGCTCGCGCATCATGCGGTCGGCCTGCTGCCCACGCTCGGCGGCTATCGCACGCCGCTCCGCCAGCATCGCCTCCCACTGCGTATGTGCATCATCAACTTCGTCACCAGGGCCGTCGGTTTGGCCGTAGTTCGACGGGGGGTGTTCCTGCTGGTATTGACGTTGCTGATAGCTGGGTGCATCGTTCTCAACCTTGACGCGAGGTTGAGCTTGCTGCTGTTGGACTTGCTGTTGTTGCTGACGCTGCATAGCCTGTTGTTGCTGAGGCGAATACTGCTGCTGCGATTGCTGCTGACCGGGATGAGGGCTGCTAGCGGGAAGCTGCAGACCTTGGGGTTTGGCCTGCTGCTGCTGTTGCTGCGGGCCTCCAGGTAGCGCCAGGCCGCCGCCTCGCTGCATGCCGTTGATTGCGTTGGGACCAAATTGCTCCTGTACCAGTTGCTGTGCGCGAGCAGCGCCACCTTGAGGGGGCGGCGCCTGGGAAAATCCGCTCTGCATTCCTGCATACTGAGGGTCAGTGTCCGGTTCGGTCTTTATGCGAGCACCATTGGCAGTGGCAGTGGAAGGCGACTGTTCGTATGTCGAGTGAGAAGACGGAGGAAGCGTGCTCGCGTTGCTGCCATTGTTCGCAGCCGGAGCAGTTGTCGGCGGCTTGGGAGAGGGTTGCGGTGCTGGTTTGGGGTCCCAGGGCATCTGTGCCACACCACGCTGGGATAGTTTGGATTGCCATTCCTACCATCAATCGATCAGCTTTTGTTCCAGCCCAAGGCGGTTACATTTGAATGCAAGCAAAGAGCACAAGTGAATTTGTGTCACATGATGCAATCGAGGTGCTCGAGCCAATCATGCGCAAGGGGGAAAGGTGGGGTGCAGGGCAAAGGGCGTATATAGCGATGACCCAAAAGAAGCCGGGGGCCCAGTTCTCGAGCCCCGCCCTCCGCTCGGGCGTTGCGTCGGCTTTGGCTGCGACCCCCCGTTGCCACGTCGTGGAGAATGGCACAGCGTTTGTCGCAGTGAGGATGAGGTGATCAAGGAAAAAAATAAAGGTGACAAAAGAGAATGCGACGGGGATGCGCGAGACAGGAGGGAACATTCCGTTTCAAAAGGCAAGCGGTCGTATCGTCGGCAGACACTCACCTGTTGCAGCTCCCCCAGAGTCGTCGAGCTTACACCACTCTCCTCGAAGGCCGTCGTCGACTCCGCCACGACTTCCTCGATGATCCTTTGGTAGACGTCGCCCTGGAGTCACCAATTAGCCCTCGATCCGAGCTGCACGTGGGCACTGGCGCAGGCTCGCACAACCACCGGACGCAACATACTACCAGTGTGTTCGTCATGTTGGGCGGATGGAGTTATGGTGGAGTTTGAGAAAGGATTGGAAGGATCGTCGAAGTTGGATCTACGTTCGAGATTGATCGTGGGTTGTTTGGAGTGAAGCTGGTCCTTCACTAGAGCCGTAGGTGAAGTGGTGTTCCGGCTCCAGTCGGCGGCCTTCACTCTCTGGCCTTGCGCTGCGCAACGATATACCCCACGCCCTCTTATTCCCGCTGCTCTTATGGGTTCCTGGAGATTGAAACGGTTGGATTGAGTGTGTTGGTGGGGTATGTTCGAAGTCAGACCCCTCTGCGCCGCGGATGTCTGAGGGCATGTCGACCAACGCCGGGCGAGTTTTGAGGTGACCGCCGAAGCACGGTCCCGCTCTGTGACTAAGCGCCAAGAATATCTCTACAAAATGAAGTTGGGTGAAAGTGACGGGAAGGCTGATCTTCAGGAGATTCTTAGATAAACATTACTATGCGCCGGTCACCGAAGCGATAGCACGCTCTCTGACATTTCCGCTCAAACCATGAGCTGGCCCATCATTCATGCTTGCTGTCCACATAAAACTTCAAGAATTTCTCCTACCCAATGTCTTCTTTTCATCCCTGCCCAACAAGTCATCCTCTGCAGCAGGCGGCGGGGCGTACTCGGGTCTCTGCTGAGGGTCGACCGAAGGCATATCGACAGCGATGGCATCTTCATAGCTCGGAGGGGGCGGCTCGTTTTCTTCCGCCGCAATTGGTGCCGCTGCTGAGGGCGGCGCCAGCCCATTCCCTGTTCTCGCGGGCAGGTCAGGTGCTCCGGCATAGGTGGTCTGCTTTTCTGGCGGTACGCTGGGGCCGCCTGCCGAAGACCCTGTGCGCCCTTCAGTGCGCATCTTTTCGTCGACCGCTGCGGTAGTGACTGGTTTTCGCTCAGGGTTCGCGCGTGCTTCCGCCATAGCGTCGATGACTTCTTTCGGGGGCACTATGCCCGAATAGATATCAACGTCGAGCCTCATCGGGAGCACTACGCTCTGAGCCTATGACAGAGGTCAGTAGGACGGTACAAGGATGGAAACTTTTCTAGTAACTTGTCTTTGCTTTTTGTATAGCCCGGAGGGGCATGTCTTTACATACCTTCAAGCCGCTTCCCCAAGCCAAACCGATCCTCATGTCGAGCTGATAGTTGCGCGAGATGTTGCAGGTCTCAAATGAGGGGGCCACATCGTTGGGCAGTGCTTGACCTTGCCACAAGCTGTCGTTGATGATGACTTCAGTGTCGACTGGATCGGAGGGTGTGCCAATCTGGTAGTTCATATTGCTCTTGCTCAAGATGATCCAGCTTGTGCTTTCAGTTCGGTGAACGTCGTGTGCGCGGATCTTTGTGATGCCGATGAGTGAGATCTGGAGGGAGTCCATACGTATCGCCTCGCGAGCCCCGTTGAGCTTTTTGATAAGGATGCGCAGAGGCACGTCGGCGTTGCATGTCAGGATCGCCGGCTCTGGTAGACGCGCATCGACGCTGACACAAGGCGATTCATTGCCTATCATGGGCGGAGACCCTTCCTTGGATTTGCCTCCGAAAAGACTCCTCATCTTCATCTTCGACTTCTCCGTTGCGCTCTCTTGGTGGTTTGGGGTGAAAGTGTGTCTTTGGCGGGCGTACATCTCGGTCCCTGAGGCGGGTGGCCGCGGTGGTTCAATAGGAAAGAAATTGAAGGGGGTATTTGACCTTGGGTTCTCCTTCCAGAAAGCTCGTCTAGTAACCGTGACTTTAACGAAGTAGCGTATCTCAGCCTCTCCGGGGAATCCACTTAAAGTAGGAGGTAGGGTCTTCTTGACATGGCGGGTAGGTGGATGTGCTACTTCAAAACCCGCTCCAGAAACGCTCATGGTCGGCATAGGGCCCTTTCCGGTCGTGCAAGCGTTGTTGAAAGGGATCTGCAGGAACTTAGCATGGTGTGTCTGTAACTTGAACTGCGTTTCTGATTGACCTTGAAAGAGAACGGATACTCATGTGTGGCAGCTGAAAGCGTGAAAGCCGCCTTGGAGGTCCCATCGCTGCGGCCCTCTAGAACATGACTGGGTGGAAAGACCGTTTGTGTCCTGTAGAGAATCTGCGCTCCTTAGTTCCCATAAGCTCAAGATTTCAGCAAGCGATAGCACCTCTCGCCTGTCTTGCGCGTACCTTGTGGTATTCTAGCTGAGGCCGTGGCTTCTCACCATTAGGTCCCATGGGCGAGAGCAGGCGAGTGCGACTCTCGCCTTCGAGCTTGACGACGATCTTGTCGACATCGGCGCTTTTGCTGGACCGCACGACAACTCTTCCCTTGATCTCGTCGAGGTTTGTGTAGTAGCGTGATGGCCCCTGAGTCCCTCCAGAAGTCTGATCGAGCACCACCGCCGCGTTCATCCCGCTGCCGCCCCATTGCCCTAAGCTCGGACTTTCCATCCGCGTGAACCCCGAGCAATTGTCGCGCTGCAGCTAATAGCGATACGCTGGTTCCCGGATCGGTTCGAAAGTGATTCTGGTATCGTTATGCTGTTTTCGACACTTTGGCATGCGTATGATTTGCAGATGAAGTTGTTTGACCCAGCGTCAGCTCTAATAGGCAAGCCGTTCTTGGTGCTCGGGAACGGCCGGCATGACGAATTTGGCAGGAGCACACTGGATTTTTGTTGGTGATGCGCCTTTTTAGTCGATACAATGCCTTCACGCAGCTTTCCGCCCTCATCACGCTGTCGATATTCGCAGCAGAGCACTTTGAGTTGTTCTACAGAATGTCATTCAACGATACTTGCTACTGGTCTCTGAACTCGAAGTTGTACGCGCATTCCTGCTGACAATGCATGCTAGTGGTGAACTGCGGAAAAGATGCTATTCACCACGGCAGACCACTTCGTCTACGACAGTCCATGCATCAGATCAACAATAGCATCGTGCTTTGCGGCGTCGACGCAGGCACCTCAGATCTCTGCCATTATGGCTTGCAAGACGTCACGGTGACATGTGTGGAAAGATTGGGTCTACTATGGAGGCCGGCAGAGCGGAATTTGGGGACCACCGATATTGCATTGGCGGTACTTCCAAGCGTCGTCGAGTCTGTTCGAGACTCGATCTCATGAAGTGAAGTCTTGCGGTCGAGGCCCGTCGGTTGCCGCCTTTGAAAGAAGCACCGGGAGTTGAGGATCGGACGCGCGGATGGTGTAGCGCGCGCCCGGCCATGCGCGACCCGGTCGCGCGCACGGACGCGTTCTTGTGGCTTTGCCGACACCCCAGACTGAGCGCGTGTGCACCTCCACAGCGCTTCCCGGCCATTGTCGGCCAGCTTCTCGTGCTGCCCCGTGCTCCGACGGCTCCCGCGACAATACGACTTCTGCTATTGTCCTGATTTCAATATTTACGACCTGTTCTTCCCGTCGCAAGGAACTCCCCATTGGCCTTCACCGAGCAAGCAAGTCAGAGCGAGGACCGCGGCACTGTCTCACTGCGATCTAGACCTGCACCTCAACCGTCGGATACATACATTGAAGCACCCCTGCAGTGGCGGGCACCACCTCACCACCTGTCCTACTCCATCGGCCAAGGGAAAGCACCAGCGATAAGACCCGATCATCTGCCAGGTTGCTAAGGAGCTGTGCTCGTGCTCTTCCCATCTTCTCCACCACAGCTTCCATCATCACTTCCAGCAGCATGTCCCAGAGCGTCAACCAGTTCGCCCACGGCACTGAGCGCCCTTCTAGCTCCCAATCGCCCCTGAACACCAACACGACATGGCCGACTCCAGCTCAGCCCACGCGCACGAATGTGCAGCCCGGTCTACCTCCAGCCAAAAGGCGCGCTCTCGCCCCGCTACGACCAGCTCCCGTCAAGCGAGTGCCCGAACGGACACCAAGAATAACTTTTTACGATCTACCCGCCGAACTCAGGAACGAAATCTACAGTCTCGCCCTCGCCGATACGGTCATCCATGTGCTCCCCGAGGAAGACGTGCCGAAAGACCGTAGCCCCTCGCCCTTGACCCTGACCTCACGTCAAGTCCGCGACGAAGTCCTGCCCCTCATCCACAGCCGCTGCTCTTTCCGGACCACAGTCACCAACCTCAACTTCTCCGGCCTGCTCGACTGGCTCTCGCGCATCCCGTCCAACGAGCAGCGCCACCTCACTAAGAATAAGGACTTGAGAGTCGATCTTTGCTGGACGGACGAAAGACCCGAGACCAAGACTCCCGCAGGCTCGATCCTCTCTCAAGCGAGCGCCGCGGCTCTGCGCAGCTGGCTCCACGATCGTGCTGATCCGTGTCGTCCTCAGCCGAACTGGATCTACAGCGGCGAGAAGCCTAAGGGCAAGATGGCGAGCGATCTGCGCAGGAGGCATAAGAGGATGCCGGAGCAGGGGAAGAAGGACGTGCTGCGCGTCATTATGGAGGCGGTTGATGTCAAGTGAGAAGCTTGCGGGGAACCGCGGGGTCTGAATGCGAATTCTCGCCTCAACACCGCGAAGCAGCCTGGTGCTTTAGTAACGTGGCTCATCCCGGCCACAACCGGCCACAAGAGAATTCATGGATGGGACACTGGTCTTGCGAATGGCTTACATCCCGACTTTCCTTCGGGACATGGAGAGCTTGTAGTCTCTCTACTTGGCATTTCTGGGGCCTGGTGGAGCTGGGAGGGTACTGGCGGGAGATACCAAGTCGCTTTGCTTTAGAACCTGAAATGACGCAAGAAGATTTACGTTTGAACCACGCATTGTATGTGCACCTGGCCACTGTGAACGAACACGCACTGTCCTTCTAGTCTTCGTTGTACACCTCATCCTCTGACTTCCGTGCCCGCACCGCCTTCGGTCCTCCCAGCTCTGCCTCCAAACCGCCGGGGAATGTCCTCGGCGCCGAAGGCTATGACATTCGTCAGTCTGGTCGCCAGCATTGCAGAGAGGGAAACCATACCTTGTCTGGGTATGTCAAGTAGGCAACGCCCATAATCGCACCCACGGCCCCAACAAAGCAGCCCTAAACGAACTCCGTCAGCTCGAGATGTCACTTCTCTCAACTCGATTAACATTTCCCAATTCAGCGTACCATCAACACAGCACCCCACCCTGGCGTGGTCCATGTGTACTGCTCCGTCGAGAAGATGCCCAGCACATCGTTGTCCTCGTGCACCGGCTCGCCATAGTTGCGACGCTCCTGCGGGTCCCACCAGTCGGCGTGAGGGTCGCGGAACTGCCTCTTCACCGGCAGCGCGGAGGTCACATTTGGGTCAGGGTAGTTGCCGTTCTGCATCCCAATGTCAGTCGAGGCTTGCGACTGAGGGGCTTGCGGGGCCAGCGGCGCGCCGCTGATTTCGGAGGTTGTATACCATGTTTGGGTCTGTCTCGTAACCAGCAAGGTCTTCCTGCCCTTCCTCTGCATCCTCAACAGCCTTCTCGTCGGTTGCTGGGCGTCGCACGGGGACGGCGTATGCTCGCTGGGAGAGGGGGGTGACGCAGGCGGTCCGGGTGGGACGGAGGCATTGAGCGCGGGGCCCGGCGCGAAAGGCGGTTCGTATGGCGGCCATGCTGAATCAGTGGCCGGTCGAGCTGGCGAAGGTGAGTAAGGTCGCGAGGCAACTGGAATCTCGCTGTTCTTCCCCCTCCCCAGAGCCGTCGACATGCTCGTTGCTCGATAGCTTGGCAGGGCGGGAGTGCCCGCTAGGGCCCGCTGACGCTCAACCTTCCCCTCCCAGACAACTTTCTCGCATCAGGCGCCTTTCTCGACGAAAACTTGGGGATTCCTTCATAACTCTACATATAGGCACCGAGGCAAAATTTTGATTACACCACGGGACTCAGCGCTTTCTCTTGCATCTGTCGCGAGATGTTGATGGCACCTTGAAGGCGGCTCGATGATGATAAAGGGGGTGTGAAGGATAGCGATCGGGAATGGGCGCGTCAGAAAGCGCTCCTCCTTACGCCGGGGACGCCAGCGAACGCGGAGGCGACGCGGCAGCTTTGCATGCCACATCGCAAGAGAATGCATCTAGCAGCGACGAACACCAAACACAGTCACAAAATGGAGTCCACGGAAAGAACAACCCGAAGCATGTTAACGAGGGTCGCGTCGAAGCCGTCCCGGCCAAAGAGGGAGTCGATACGAATGGAGATACGTCGATGTCAGATATCGCGCAACAGGACCAGAACACCGACTCTGCCCCTGCAGCCACTCATTCCACAGACGCCCCGAGACCACCAAGCCGAAAGCGCAAACGACCCTCGTCGCCGCCCTGGACATTCCCAACAGCGCAGAGCACGACTCTTAAGACCTCCGACGGGCGGCGCGCGTCAGCACGCGTCAACACCGGTGTGAGCACGCCCGCGACCGGCAGTGAGAATGATGTCGGAGTACAAAGCAGCTCCCTCTCCACGCCGCCCGTGCGATCGCGGCAAGCGAGTCCGCCGTGGAAGAAGTTCGCCCCGGATGCGCCTAGCATCATGATGGTAGACGGGAAGCGCAAGAGCGGGAGAGTGCACAAGGAGGCGCCTGAGCCAAAGCGGGTGTCTCCTCGATCGAAGAAGCAGAGAGGTAAAATCGTGGACAAGGCAGCCGACTCGCGGCCTAGCGCTCCATCGTCGGCCGCAGCGAATAAGAGACGCAACGACAGCAAAGCAACCGCGCCCTCCACAACGCGACCAGGTAGGAAGTCTGTAGCAGAATCCTCAGACTCAGACTCCAAAATTGCGCACCTTCGCGCTCAGATCAATGCCCTCAAACCAGTCCGCTCATTCGATACCCCAGAACAACCCCAGCCAAAGCGTCGAGGCCGACCGAAACGGATCCGCGACGAATCTGCCCAGCTGGACGGCATGCAGTCACCCGAGGTCCCGGACCGTAACCTGCACGAGACCTCACGCTCGCCCGAGACGAACAAACGCATGCCAAAGCTGAAGCTGCGATTCAACCCCGTCAAACAAGTTTTCCCAGCGCCCCATCCGAACGCCATCATGCCTGTGCCTGCAAGACCTCCTCAACCGAGCATGCCACAGGTCCTCGAACAGTTCGAGCTACAAGAGATGCAACAGCCATACGTGGAAACCGAGCGCGGACCTCCGGACCTCGCGTGGTTCCTGAACAAGGCAACGCGTCAAGCAGCCGAGGAAGGGGCTGCACGCAAGAGGCTGCTGGACGAGGCGCAGCCGGGAGGAAGGTTGAGCAAGGACAAGCTCAGCATCTACCAGGATTCAGAAGCGCAAATGGAGCCTCCCAAGCAGTACGCACATCATGACCACCTGGTTGCTCACGTGCTGCACTTGCGCTTCCTCCAAGTAAAAGAGCGCACGCATCACCGGCAGCTGGCAAAGAAAATCGCCTACGAAGCCCTGGATTTCTGGAAAGCCAAGCGGGGGCCCACGGAAGACGATCTCCGCGCTGAACAGGACAGGATCTACCGCTTGATCTACAAGCAAGTCGTCACGGACGTCAGGGGCAAATGGGATCTGGTCGGTGCGCACGTCCAGCAGCAGCGCGTCAAGGCATGGGAAGCGGAGCAGGAGCAGAAGAGGCAGGAACGGTTGCAGAAGAAGCTGGAGTGGAGTGAGAACATGGTGGCCCGGCAGCGTGGAGAGGCCGCGAGTGAAGGGGATGACACTGAAGTCGAGGTAGAAGAGCTTGAATCCGAGGGAGAAGAGGAGAGCGACAACGACTCCATGATTGAGTCGAGTAGCAACACTGACTCGGAAGACAGCGAGGGCGAGATGAGTAAAGATGCGCTGGAAGCTTACTTAGCTCAACGAGAAGTGGAACCGCCGGACAAGGATCGCGACGTCATGGAGCTGGACAACGACGAAACGACCAAGAGCCAAGATATCTCCATGAGCGCAATGCTGGAGGCTCAGCCGGCGCGCGCCAGTAGCTCAGAAGACACTGCTATGCGGGATTCTGGACCGATCGATGCCGCTCCCCAGCATGACGCCAAGGAAACGACCACTGCCACTGCCATGCCTCGATCTGCCTCGCCAACTGCAGCAAACGAGGGAGAAGTTATCGGTAAAGGAGCTGACAGGCAACAGGTCTCGGACGACAATGAGCCAACTGAACCAACATCGCACCGTGCTCGTCGTTTTGAAGGCCTCCCTCTGGCTGCGCTTGACGAGACTGATGCCAAATTTGGTTCTGAGGACGAGTCAACTGACATGGACTCCACTGACTACGATTCGGACGAGGACATGGAAAGCTCGCACGAAGAAGAGCACTCCACGAATGCCGGATCTGCCGCTGGTGATGGCGACTCTGAAGCGGAGGAGCCGGACGAAGAGGACCCCAAACTGGCGTTCTATGCAAACTTCGTACCGAAGCTAAAGGACCACGGGCTGCCGACACCTACCACTAGTGCTGAAGGTGACGAGCGCGATGGCGCAGCAGCGGTTGTAGAGTCAAGCAACGCACCCAGTACAGATGCCGCTGATGTGGATTTGAGTGGTCGATCGCCGCAGGCAGCGGATGACACCAATGCTAGTGTGGTGCCAAAGGACATCGTGGCGGGTGAAATCTTGGCACTGGGTACCGAGGGTATGTCTCCTACGTCTGCGCCCTTTGATCCACTCAGAACTACCTCGGAGCAGGACGTCTCTTCACCGGCTGCATCTGCAGATGCAATGACAAAGCACATGGTACCCAATCCTGCTCTGCTCAGAGGCACCCTTCGATCGTACCAACACGCAGGTCTTGACTGGCTGGCATCTCTTTATCGCAGTGGCACCAACGGCATCCTTGCCGACGAAATGGGGCTCGGGAAAACCATTCAGACAATTGCTCTTCTCGCACATCTTGCCGAAGAGCACGCTTGCTGGGAGGCCCATCTAGTCGTCGTTCCTACCTCGGTGATCGTGAACTGGGTGATGGAGTTCCAAAAGTTCTTGCCAGGCTTCCGCGTCCTTGGATACTACGGCACTGCCGAAGAACGTCAGTTGAAGCGGAAACACTGGATCCGAGACCCCCATCACGAGGACAAGGAAAAGCGCGGCTACAATGTCGTAGTGACCAGCTACAACGTGGCCATGCAGGACATCAACGCCCTACGCAACGTGCAGTGGCACTACCTTGTGCTCGACGAGGCCCACAACATTCGCAACTTCAATTCACAGCGCTGGCAGGTGCTCATCCGTCTGAAGACAAGGGCGCGACTGCTTTTGACAGGGACACCTCTGCAGAACAGTCTCACCGAGTTGTGGAGCTTACTCACGTTTCTAACGGCTGGCGATGACGACCCGGCGCATGGCGACCTCGAAGAGTTTCTGAGCCACTGGAAAGACCCCGTGAAGGAAATTTTCGACAAAGGCGTACAATCGTTGAGCCAAGACGCGCAGCGTGTGGTCGACAAGCTGCACGTTTCTCTTCGTCCGTTCCTGCTGAGAAGGCTCAAGAACGAGGTCGAAAAGGACTTGCCAAAAAAGACGGAGTCTGTTGTGGTTTGCAAGCTCTCCAAACGACAGCGGCAGCTGTATCAGGACTACATGGGTCTTGCCGACACTCGTCGTAACCTCACGCAAGGAAACGCGGTGACCGCCGGGAAAGTGCTGTTGAGCCTGCGCCGTGTCTGCAATCACCCGGATCTGTTCGATCCTAGAGGCGTACAGACAAGCTTCGCGATGGCCACGGGGCCGCTTGAAGATTTTGCCGGGAAGGAGGCAGCGGTCAGAAAGCTTCTTGGGGTCGAGGAGAGCCCGCCACGTGGACTACTGCTGCTTGACCGCGAGAGGCACCGAAAGGGTCACGCTGCAAAATCGAGGCAAATCTCTGCCAACAAACGCTTGAGGCAAGAGCTGCAGTCGCTTGAGCGTACCGAGAGCGTGGCGCCGGACCCATCAACAGCAGCTGGATGTCTCGCTCTGCAACGCCTGAAGCACAGGCAAAAGAAGCTGGAGCATCTTCGTTCTTGCATTCGGACGTCCGAAAACAACCTGGAGCAGAGCATGCCTACGTATGGAGCCGATCTGACCGAAGTGGCGACAGTCTACGGCGGCCGGCCTTACACGTTTCGAAGCGTACCCCAGAACATGGCAGAAGCGCGCGTTCCCATTCGGACATTACGAGCCTGGCCGACATTTGGAAAGCGGCCCCTTGTATTCGAGAACGAGCACACATCAGACTGGGAAGTGGCCAAGACGACCCGGCTGCAGCGCGAGATCATGACAGTTGCGAGGTACGCCGAGGAAATGAAGGACTCAATCATCAGATTCGCATTCTGCACGCCCGTGGTATCTGCGCCGGTTCTGGGCTACTGCATCCCCAAGGAGACCCAGCAAGCTCTTCGCGGGTCGCTCGCCTACCCGCTTGAATCCGATCCGTCTCAGGAATCGCGAAGCCGTCTCTCCATCGCTTTTCCCGACTCGCGCCTCTTAATCTTCGACTCTGGCAAGCTGCAGCAACTCACCCACCTGCTTCGCAGCTTGCAGTCTCGCGGGTCTCGCAGCTTGATCTTCGCGCAAATGACCGGCACGCTCAACATCCTCGAGCAGTTCCTAAACCTCCTTGGTATGCCTTACCTGCGCTTGGACGGCAGCACGCCCGTGGAGCGCCGCCAGCTGTACTCCGCCGAATTCAACCGTCCAGACTCTAAGTACCAGTGCATGATCCTGTCTTCGCGCGCCGGTGGTGTCGGTCTCAACCTTGTCGGCGCCAGCTCAGTCATCTTCTACGATCTCGACTGGAACCCGCAGATGGACCGACAATGCATGGACCGAGCTCACCGTATTGGCCAGGTGCGCGACGTCGAGGTCTACAAGATGGTCAGCGAGAAGACGGTGGAAGAGAACATCCTGAAGCGCGCGGAGCAGAAGAGCTTGCTCGACCGCACCGTCATCCAAGAGGGCCACTTCACCACAAACCACCAGCGTGAGAACCCCAAGATAACGCCGGAAAACGACGATGACGTCGCAGTCGCCATCGATCGCTTCCTCGGTGGCGGCGAGAAAGCGACCACCCAAGCTATCGAATCGGTTGAGGACCGTGAGGATGTCGCAGCCGCGCAGCAGGCGCGGAAGGAGGAGCACCAGGACGACGCCGACTTTGCCGATCGCGGGTCCAAGAGGCCGTCATCGGCGCCTACGCCTGGGCCGGGAGAGGGGGACGGTCTTGATGCCGACAGCATGAAGGGGCACGTGGACAGCTACATGATTGCGACGATGCAGATGCTGATGCGCGACGTTCCCTTTGTGCCGCCGCAGCAGGGGAGGCGGGTGGACAAGCATGGAAGGGATCCCAGTCATCGGAAGAAACGTACGAGGTGAGGGTCAATTGTTGTACAATTAGGAAAGGTGATCGATGAGCACGTGCGTACGAGGTTGCGGGCAGTTCTGCTGCCTCGGGTCGTCGTAATGGGAAAACCATAATGTAGTTGACATGGTATACAGCACAGGAGCTGCTCGAAATGCTCTCCTCCAGTTGCCCACGCATCGCATTCGTCCACCTATCCACTGCCGTAACAGCGTTCTTCTTTCGGAGCCGTCTTTATCCTCATCCGAGTCGCTACGGAGGTAGGGTCCGTTCTGCGAATTTCGATCGATCTCAGATCTCTTGGCCGAGCGTTCTTTGATGATCTCCAATTGCGTCACCACTATACGTACGGAGGGGGAGCTCCAAACATTCCCAAACTGCAAGCTCCGCCATCAGAACGTACCTGATCTTCGCCGCCTCTCCTCAGCAGAAACTTCTATGCCATCCACAGTCACCTCGCTTTTCACACTTGTCGGACTAGTCGTGTCCATTTTGGGCCTTGTCCTCGCCAGCTCCCACGGCCAGCCATACCTGCATACCCACGAACAGCAGCACGACCAAGACCCCGCCGCCATGTCTAGGTCCCTCAATGGTAAGAGCCCGTTCCCAACCCCACCAAGCCACGCAAACCCACCCACTAATCACATTACCCTCTCGCAGTCTTCAAGCAACCCCTCGCCCTCCACTCCACCTCCCCCATGACGGGCTACCTCCGCAACGGCTACTGCGAAGTCCCCGCCTCCGACTACGGCAACCACGCCGTCGCGGGCATCGTCACCGATGAGTTCCTCGACTTCAGCGCGCGCCAGGGCAACGACCTGCGCCCCATCCCGGGCATGAAGGGCGGCTGCAAGTGGTGCCTGTGCGCGTCGAGGTGGCTCGAGGCGTTTGAGGCGAGGGGCAGGGAGAAGGAGGGGGATAAGATTGTGCCGCAGGTTGTGCTCAAGGCGACCAGTGAGAAGGCGTTGGGGAAGATTGAGCTGGAGGATCTGAAGAAGTTTGCGGCCGATAAGGAGTGAGAGGTGCTATCAGGTGGGTGGTGTTGAGATCCATCATGAGACGCTAAGTGGTATGCGATGATGGGGAGTATTCGTGATGCAAGATAGGTCGTTCACGTCGTAAACAAGTTTCATCCGCTCAATGCCTCATCGCTTCATTAACAACATCAAGCCCAGCTCAAAGTCCAGTCCTGCGCCCAAGCCCCAGCCATCGTGGCACTCTCCAGCCCCTTGACGCTCAGCACCTGGCTCGTGCCATTGTACTCTACACCCTCCCGAACTTCCATACCATTCAACGAGACACTGCCAGGCTCGCTCGCCACACCCATGACAGTCACATTCGCCAACGCATTGGTGTCCTTGTACACGCCCCTCGAGCTCGTGTACAAACTCCCGTTCGTCGCTGTCAAGTCCACCAGCAGCGTTGCATTGGGGCTCACGCTCTCCCCATCATCAATGTAGATCTGCCCGGTCGCCGCACCGCTCGCGTCAAGCGCGCATAGCAGACTCCAGGAGCTATTCCGCGACTCGGCCGTCGTGTAGCGCGGCTCCTGCTGCGGCAGCACCGCACCGCCGCGGATGTAGACGGGAATGTGGCCCAGGGGCGCCGGGATGGTGATGTTCTCGCCGGGCTGCGCGGACACAGCCTCGTGCGTGTACCAGTCGTACCACTGCTCGCCGTGTGCGACGCCGGGGAAGACGCCCTGGACCTCAGTCATGCCTTGGCCGAGAGCGGGGACGACCATGAGGCTGGGGCCGAGCAGGAACTGGTTGTCGACTGCGGCGAGGGTGGGGTCGGAGGGGAACTCCCAGGCGAGGGCGCGCATCACGGTGCTGCCGGTTGTGTGGGCGTGGTAAAACAGCGTGTACATGTAGGGCAGGAGAGAGTAGCGGATTGACATCGCGGCCTTGGAGGCGTCGGCGACGGAGGCCCAGACTGAAGACCCTGGTCAGCAAAAGGACGGGCTCAGGTTTGCAGGGGTGAGCTTACCGTATGCTTCTTGCGAGTTGGCGGACAGCGTGTTGTGGTTGCGGTAGAAGGGAAAGAAGGCCGAAAGCTGCATCCATCGGTTGCAGAGCTCTTCATCCGTGTTGCCGTTGAATCCGCAGGTATCCACACCGAACTGGCAGAGAAGTTAGCACGTTTGACGCGCAGGTAAGTCCCACGCGAAGTGAACTCACCATCGGAATTCCAAACAGCGAAAAGTTCAGTGCCTGGCTAATCGAGAAGTACATATAGGCCCACAAACTCGTGTTGTCACCACCCCAGTGGCCTGCCCATTTGCCACTACCGGCGAACGTGCTGCGGCCAATGATGAAAGGACGCTTCGCCGGGAAGACCTCCAGAAGCGCCTGGTACGTCGCGTTGAGGATCTGGTGGCCCCAAAGATTGTGAACATCGTACTCTTCGACTCCGTCGGCGTGGGTTGCGTTGGGGCTGACGGCGTGGACGGACAGGTCGCCATGCACGTGGTTGATGACATAGGGCGGATGCTCGACGTTGCGGACGTCAGGCGTCACTTTGCTGGAGAAGTAGGGCGTGGTCGCGGTGCTGGGGGGTGTTGCGACTTCGTTCGCCGAAGACTGCGAGGAAGAGAGCATGGATGCGGTAGCAGCTTCGGTGGCATTCGTCAAGTTGAAGCCTTCCGGGTAGTCGAAGATCTGGGCGCCTTCTTCTCCTGGAAGGGCGAACGGCGGGTGGACGGGGTTGAGTGAGAGGTTTCCAGTGCCGCAGCTGCCGACGCAGAACGAAGAGACTTCGTTCATGTCGATCCATATTCCATCCCAGGGCGAGTTGCTGTGGTGCTCTACCATCGAGTCAATCCACCATTGGTAGGCTTCTTCTGCGTGCCAGTCTGGGAAGACCGTGTATCCGGGCCAGACAGAGCCAATGTACTCGCTGCCATCCGGGTTCTTCAAAAAGACCCCGCGGTCACTGCCGTCGGTGTAGACAGAATAGTTGTCCGAGGCGTTGTTTGGGTTGGGAATGTAGATGGCGCCGTCCACGATCGGAACGTAGTGCTGACCACCGGAGTGCAAACGCTCCAAGAATTTTTGACCTTGCTCGTACGGGAATGTGTTGGGATCGTTTGTAAAGTCACGGTACTGGAACATGTAGTCGATATCGGTCCAGATAGTTTCGAGCGGTATGCTGAAATTTCGGTAGGTCTCGACGATGCTCTCCAACTGCGTCCAGTTTTTGTAGCCCCAGCGGGACTGGTGGAATCCGTACGTCCAGTAGCTCTGCATGGCTGGCAGGCCAATAGCCCCAAGCTGGTATTGCTTGGTCACTGACTCTTGTGTAGGGCCGTCGAACACGTACATGTCGATGCTTCCACCAAGAGTGCGCCAGGTGAGGTTAGTCGGTAACATGAGTGCTTCCATGCCATGGGCGTTCCGAAGGTACACGCCGTGCGACAAGCTCTGGTAGTCGCCATCTGCTGTGGCGTTCTGAGCACTGACAGGCATGCGCTCGCCGGTGGAGTTACCGCCTTCGTAGTAGCGAGTGTCCAGATAGAAAGGATGGTTGCCGTAGATGTTCCTGTCGATGGGATCGCCCACGTCAGCAGCGTAAAAGGTGGCTGTGAAGTTGTTTCCTAGGCGGAGACCATGGATTCGCTCGCCCATGCCGTAAAGCTGCATCTCATGTTAGCAAGCCCGTCACGACCGCTTGAAAAGTGATGCTTACGTTGTAGTCCTCTGGCAGCTGAGACACGAATTCGATGAACTGGTTCTCATAGACAAGCACACTCCCGCGAGTGTCGAAAAGGACGTCGCCCGTGGACTTCCGAACGACGGTAAACTCAAAGGTCGGCTCATTGCTCCAGCTGAACTGAAGATCCACGGCCTGAGTCTCAGACTGAAGAATGCCTTGCTTGGGAGCGTTGACGAGCTCATCAGACAAGATGTAGTGACTGGTGTTGGTATCGTCGAGGTAACTAGGCTCGATGCGGATTCGCATGCGGTGCGCCGTTTGCACATCGACGCTTAGCGTGAGGTCGTGGATGTCGGTACCGCACACATTGCACTGGTTTTGCGGTCAGTGTTGGTGATCTCGTCGATATGACTGTGTGTGAAGCCTCACCGGGTCGCCGGCCAGCATGAGACTGGCGGAGAAACCATGCTCGGTCTTTTCGACATTTGACGCCTTGTAGCCAGGACAGAGAACTTGCGCCTGCTTTGCATTGGGGTCCTCGATGTTGGGGAGCACGTTCTCGCCGACGTCTGCGCTTGCCGGGACTGTGAAAGCATTCGAGTAGGTCGTCGGCGTGCCGCCATTCGTCGCTGTTTGGGAGACAGCTGTGGGAGTGCCGGCTGCAACCGAAAGACTGTCGCCTCCGCCGCTGGTGCTCTGCTGACAAGTAACGAACGGCGAGAAGGCCAAGAGAACGTGGCTCCAAGTGGGACGAGGCATGTTGTCTTCGCAGACTCGCCAAAGACCGCTCAGATGATTTTGGAGCTGTACGAGATGAGGCGGGAGGGGCATGGTGCCACGTTCGAGTGCTTATATATCACATCACGAGACCGATCTTAGATTTAGAAGGGCCGACGCAGCGCCGTAGCTGTGGAGAGTATGGGCTGATGGTAGAAATTACAGACTGCTCCCAGCAGTCCGTGGAGAGGCGGAATAATGAACAGTGGTCAATGCTTACCAGACATACTCGGGTTGTGCTGCCAAGTATGATGCGGCTAGGAGTAGTTTGGCCGAAGCCTGGCGTGGGAAGCGTGGGCTTGACCCCAGACAAGCTCCCCAGACTTTGCGGGGCACGTCTTGCCCAATCACTTGCTGTCAAGTAGTGCCGACGAGTTCCACAGTACAACGTCTTCTTTTCTACATCCGGAACGGCAGACATGTCGCAGTGCCGCACGATTGGTCGACTGTCGGCCCCATAGGATACCAGAAGAGTTTGCGCTTCACGGGACGGCTTGAAGGGTTGCTTCAATGTGCACAACTCGTGTGCCAGAGGATCTATGGATCGCTCGGCATTCGAAGTGAAAACCCACGTTGTTGAAGGTTGAACATCCTCCTCCCTGAGAATCGTGACCGCGTGTCTGCCATGCACCGCGCTCGAACCGGTCTGGTCTGCCAGACGTGCCCAACCTCGACTCCCTCAGATTGCGGGCAGACAAAGGCGAGGATTGACTACACCACAAACGTATCAGCATGTATCAAAGCTCGACAACACCTGGAAACCATAAGAGACAATCCGAAAATGTATCAGACAAGATTGAGAAGATTGGTAAAGCTGGCTTTCGATCATGACCAACCAGAACCATGCAGGCCGGCTGGGCGAGAGTCATATGGCCCCAGCTTCTGTCATCATTGGCAAGTGAGACATGCAGAAAGGCTTCAGACTCACCATTCGGAAAAGACGTTGCTCGATTGCAGGCAGCAGCGAAGCTGCCGGACAAAGCATGCTAGTGACCTGTGTTGCTTCGGCGCTGCATGTGCGGGCTGCTTGAAAAGCCGTCCCCTGGGAGCCAATGAACAAAGCTCAATTTCAGTATGAGACAACATTGGTTTGCTTGTCCGTACGGCACGTCGGTCAAGCCTGTGCATAGGTGAGTCTTCAAGTCTGACAATGAATCATAGTTTTGAGCCATCCTCGTGCCTCTTTCTGTGGCGATAAAAGTGCAGCCGGGCCAGTTGAATCGCTTTCCCATCTCCAGCCTCACTCACCACTTGCTCGACTTCCTGAGACAGCGAGCCTGCTTTTCGCACACGGTTTCAATTCAACGCCCACGGAGTTGCAGCCAGGATGATCTCTCAGAGTCATGAAGACCTCGTCAAGGTTTCCGCAACAAACCTCGGCCATGATGCGCGCTGGCTGGTCGGACTCGCGCACTCCATGTTCGTTCTGGCTGTGGTGTGCGGATTGATCGGCTGCTATCTGACCGAGGAGCCATTCCGAGGATGGAGTGCTTATGTTCTCAGGGCCTTGCGTATCGTCCTGGACATCATTGCCCTTCTCGTCAGTGCTGCAACCATTTTACTCTGGATGAACGCTCTCGCCCACATCTTTGTGCTGGTCGACCTCCTGCCTGCCAAACTGGCCGTCGACAATCCATGGATGCTGCCTTACCTACCGATCGCCTCGAGGTGTAGCATGGTCGGCCTGTCCTTCTATGCCGGCCTCAGTATGGGTTCTTGCGAGTACGCGCGTTACTGCTTCAGCTCATTCCCGACAGACGCCATCGAGGTGGTCAGGAGAGTTCCAGCTGTTGTCATGAGTAATATGGTGTTCGAGATCCTCATGCTCACGTTCACGTATCATGGTAGACACGTCGACATCTCCTTCTCCATCTTCTGTCCGCTAACTCGAGCACGCACCGCAGATATGTTGATCTTTGCCGTCTTCAGGGAAGTCAAAAGACAGCTGAGAACCTTCATGGCCCAAGACGATTGGGCTGCGCTGTTCGAGAGCATCCAGAGACTCGTCAAGACCAACCGCCAGGAAGCAGATGAGGACACCAACGATGCCACCGACGATACCAACGGCGGCCCGAACCAAGATTCTGAATTGTGGGAAGATGGAGACGAAAAATCGCTCGACGAGGATCTGGACGAGCCCCACGACAACACCGATATCACTCCCGCACAACACATCAAGGAAGTCCAAAAAATCACCCCCCAGCCGCCCTCCTCAGCGGTTCTCGCGCCATCTCCGACCAACAACGATCCTGAGAGTCTCTTCGGCGACATCATTCACAGGGCCCCCGTGACCAGACCAGGATCCGCCTCCACAACGATCTTCACGCCTCCCTCGACCATTGACGACGAAAGCGACGAGGAGGTGAGCCAACGACTCTGGAATGCGCTCACTCGGCTGGAGCGAGACGTCTAGCAAAAGAGACTCCTCCTTGGACGTGCTGCACACAGCCATTTCATACCTGCAGGTCATGAAGGAATGCTTGATGGAGTACTTCGAGAAAGGGTCGATGGCTTGAGCCTGCCAGAACGCTGAACTCGGGAAGTTCGTGACGTGAGCGATGGGAAGCGCCAAGGGGGCGAAGGGCGGAGAGTTTGCGAGTCAGTTCGCTTGCCTTGGTTCGAGTTGAGTGTGGTTTTGAAACGGCCTGTGTGATGCATTCCTCGGGAGAGCCTGTACGTTAGATCCACGCGGCGCAAGAGAATGATCGCTCTTTTGTCCTGATCTTTTTATCGAATCGGTCCTTGCAAGTGCCTCGCCCTCTGCATGCTTGTAGACATTAGTGAGTTGCGCAATGCATTCATGCTGTTAATGTGAGGGAAGATGGGACTCGTCGAGGAGGAACCGTCCAAACGGAGAGGCCCTAGTGCTCCCGGCGTCGAGTACCAGCGCCTCGCAAGATGCGTTGGCGCTTTGCTTTCTTGCCTGCATCTCGAGACCGCTTCAGGCAGCATTCAAAGATGCAGTCCAGATGGTATCACATAGTACTTTAGTTGAAGAGTTTCTTGGTGGAACGGGGACGACGCGTAGAACGCGAGGCATGGACTTTGCACACGACGCCAAGGATCAATTGCCGAAAATATACCGAGCCGTAACCCTCGCAGAACTCGTTCGTGATCGTTCACCCTCTCCCTCTCCTCCAAGTGTCCTCGGTCATCGCAACGGGCGATTTCATCAAGGTAGGCAATGTATGCGCTTGCAAATTATCACGAGACCCTTTTGACTCGGCAAGAAGCTGCACCCTAGGATCCATCAACTCTTTGCTTCGTTTCAGCCCCTTCCTCCGTTGCACTTCACCCAGCCTTCTTCGTACGGCTAGCAACACTGCAGCAGCAGCACTGTCCTCTTCAGCGTTCCATCAGATCCATATCCCAAACCCCATCCCCTCACCTCAACCCCCACCCCGCCACCCCCCCGGCAATCAACAATT
>JAWXCT010000152.1:328071-346447 GCA_034509035.1 Saxispiralis lemnorum
CCCTCTTCGCTCCCCCGCCCGTCCTAAGCATTCTCCTCCGCCCGTCACGCGGCCCACTCGTAAACCCTCTCCTCCGCCGCTGGTCCTCCGCCGCCCTACCGACCGACCGACCGACCTGCCACCCGCCCGCTGTCTCCCCATCTCGCTCACCCACCAGCCAATCACTTTCCCACCTTCGTCCACGTCACCCCACCTGTTCCGAGCAGCACCGCCCGCGCACGAGATCTCTACGCACGCTACCTCTGGACAAACAGCCACAAAGTCGCGAGGGCTGGCAAGAGCCCGGTCATGGTCGCATGAGGACCGCGGAGCCGCATGCCAACGAGCTTCTCGACTTTATATGCGCATCCGGCGCCCGCGATAGCCCGCCAACATGGCCACCAGAGCGGGCTCCAAGGAAGAAGCTCAACCTGGCTCCATCCTTCTCGTGATCCACGACTTCGTTGCTAGAAGCACCGATGAGCTGAGTCTCGCCAAGGGGGATCGCATCGAGCTCATCGAGCGGGACGATGAGTTTGGGGACGGCTGGTTCCTGGGCCGACATCTGTCCAACGCAAAGACGGGGTTGTTTCCCGAAGGTAAGAGAAGACGATGCGTTGCAAACTGGCGCCGCTGCTAAGAAGTGACAGTGTACACCACTTCTGCGCCCAAGGGCACACTGAATCAACCCTATCAGCAACGGCGCGCGAGCGACGGCCCACCGCGAACCCCGCAGAACGGCGATACCATCTCACTTTCTTCGCCCATGCAGTTGCGGCATTCCTCCAACTCCGCCGTCTTGCCGCCACCTCCGAGTGTTAGCAACGGCCAGAACGCGTCCACGCCTTCAATAGCCTCTTCCACGAACCCCACGCTCCGCACTTCATCCATGAATACTCCACCCAGGATCACTCAGAACCCAATAAACGCCGACTCGCCGGTAATGAGCGAAACCCTCTCCGTCATTGACGAACACATGAACTCCATGTCCACTCCCCGGAGCTCCTACATCAACGGCAACAAGCGCGACACTACCGGAAGCGGCAGCGTGTACTCGAATCAGCCTCTCAATCGCATGTCCTACATAGCAGGCCATGAGACCGACGAAGAGGAGCATCAATTGCACACGAAAGACGAGGTCATGTCGTGGAGTCCCGCTCGTGTGGGCGAATATCTTGAGGATCATGGGGTGGAGCAGATGCATTGCGAGGTCTTCAAAGAGCAGGAAATTAGCGGCGACGTGCTGCTTGCGATGGACCAGAGCAGCCTGTTCCTCAAAGAGTTCGATCTGGGCCCGGTCGGCCGTCGATTGAAGTTGTGGGCCAAGGTCAAGGCGTTGCAGGACGAAGTCGCGAGGAGTTCCAATCCTCCTGCGCAAAAGAGCACTTCAGATTATTCCACGGGAGGTGAGGATGTTGTCAGAGCGGGTAGGAACCGCTCCTCGACCCTAGGCTCCGTGCCTCGCGCGTTGGACACCACCCGGCAGAGCGCTGGCGCCGAACGAGACTGGAACCCGGTGTCCTTCCCCCAAGCAGCCGCCGCTTCGGCGATGCAAGTCAACCCACTGCAGAATGCGACCACGCTCGATCGCCGGGAGAGCACTCGTCCTTCGCCGCACGACATCAGACAGATGCAATCATCGCGCGGGCATTCCAGCATCGATTCCACGAAGGCCCCGCCGGGCACCAATCACCGCCACAGTCATCGCAAACAGCCGTCGCTGGATCAACAGTGGCAACTTGGCCAGCCGCAGGCTCGTTCACAACCGAGCGCATCGGGCGGACATGGTCACACTCTGAGTACCGACTTCGTCATGCCTAAGCGGCAATCGACAGCGTTGCTACAGTCCTCCCCGGATGACCTAGATCGCGGCTACTTTTCCTCGCACGAGCTGGACGGTCGCGCACGTCTTAAGAAGAACGCGCTTAAAAGGGGAAATTCGACCACGAGCGTACAGCATGCAATCTCACACTCGCAAAGCTCTCTAGAGCACGAGACAGGATCGACTGCGCAGGCTTCACGAGTAGCAAGCGCAGACGCGCTACGACCGCCTCCAAGCCCGAATGCCAATGGCTCGGGGGCACCGCAAGGCTTGTTCAGTGCCGTAAGCAGCCGCTTCTCCAACTTCCGATCCGCCACCACCCCGCAGCTGCAAAGCAAACCGACCATGATGGCGCAGGATTCACCCCCAGTCGTGACCAAGCTGGAATACAATGGCAACAATGCAAACATGTTTGCTGCCAGCCCCACAAGCACTGGTGAAACCGGACCCAGTCCAACAAGCAGCCACTTTGCTTTCTTTGGTAGGAAGGGAAAACCAACGGGGTTGCGAGCGGCCAGCGAGACATCAGCGAAGACGGAAAAGGCCGCGGCCTCTGTTCCTTCTCCAATAAAAGAGAGCGGAGTTGTCTCGCCTACGAAAACCGAATCCACCACTCCGAGCACAGAAACGCGAAGTATTGACCTGCAGAAAGCAGAAGCACAGTCACGAACGTCGCAAGGCTCGGGCCAGAATCTCGCACCACCTCCATCCAGCCAACGAAGACCCCGTCCGAAAACGAAGAAGGCTACCTCAGCCTACACTCGCGGCCTATTGAAAAGACCCCCTGCGGAGCAAATGGAAGGCTGCGATTACTCGGGCTGGATGAAGAAGAAGAGCGGTTCCCTGATGACGACCTGGAAAAGCCGACTCTTCGTCCTACGCGGCCGCCGCCTGTCCTACTACTACGCCGACACCGACACGGAGGAAAAGGGCCTCATCGACATCTCTTTCCACCGCGTGCTGCCCGCTAACAACGACACGCTCACGGGTCTGCACGCCTCCATCACCGGCGCTGCGGGCACCAACTCCACGAGCCCGAAAGACGCCTCGACCTTCACGGCCGCGCAGAAAGACTTACAAGCGAACCCGCCTGCCGCGACCGACGGGAACGATGCGGGCCTGTTCATCTTCAAGCTCGTGCCGCCCAAAGCGGGGCTATCGAAGGGCGTGAACTTTACAAAACCCACCGTGCACTACTTCGCCGTCAACTCGCGGCAGGAAGGGCGGCTGTGGATGGCCGCGCTGATGAAGGCGACGATCGACCGGGACGAGGACGGGCACGTGTCGACGACGTACAATCAACAGACTATCAGTTTGGCGAAGGCAAAGGCGCGGCGGGAGCGGCCGCCTGCGTTGAAGGAGGATGGGAATGGTGGTGAGAAGGGCGTTGATGTCGGTGCTGAGGCTGGTAATGCGGACGATGAGGATAGTAATCGCGGCCTGGGCATCGTTCGCGCCGTGCTGGGCGACAAGGCAGATGCGAGCCTAAGTACGGGCGCGGAGAGGGACGACATCAGCTCCGTGGTGCCTGGCGAGTCGACACCTGGCACCGAGAGCGACGCGTTGAATGAGAAGGAACGCGAGGCTGTGGCTATGAACCCTTGACGGCGGACCTTCTCCAGCTCTGTTGACGGCCGAGGAACTGCAGCGGGGGGCACGGAGTATGTGAGGGCGGAATATGGTGGCTGCTTGCGCATCGTCGTCACGAATCTTGGATGATGACATGCCGATCTTTCTGGGAGGGACGGGGGTTCGGACCACGAGGAGACGGGAATCGCACTGTCTACGGGCATCGCGAAGGGTTCGTTGCTTGCGTACCTTAGCTTATTCTTTTCCTGGATTTGGAGAGACCATGTACTGCCCTTATCGTATCCAGAGATTTTTCCTCCAAAAATTGCTTACTCGTTCGACCGCAGCTTCTCACAAGGCCTGTCCCTTTCGCCTGGTTCATGCGAACAGCCTCACATACACCCACACCTCTTCTCGCTCACCCTCCCCTGCCCCTGCGCCTCCATCTTCGCCTGCGCCTGCGCCTGCGCCTGCGCCCTTTGCTTCTCCCTTCCCACGTCCTCCCCATCCACGTTCATGTCGGCATCGGCGTGCACGTGCTTCATGTTGGAGCAGTTGCGCAGGCCGGAGCAGTCGGTGAGGTTGGAGCAGTAGGCGCAGTCGGAGCTGTCGACGCAGTTGGAGGAGTAGGTCAGGCGGTCGCAGTTGGTGCCTTCACGGCGGTCGTGTCAGCGTGAGGTCGGGCGGTGAGATCAAAGGGGAGAGTTGGTCGATTGGAGGGTGGAGAGATGAGATGGGAGGGTGAGGTGAAGGGTACAGTTGCTGCTGTTCTTGCAGTCGGTGCAGTCTTGCACATTGGAGCAGTAGATGACGCGGGTGCTGTTGGTGCCTTTGCGATGTTTGTCAAAGCCCCAGGCTGAGGAAAGGTGGATTGTTTGGGAGGCATGGGGAACTAAGGAGGGAAAGGTGAGAGGTACAGTTGCTGCTGTTCTTGCAGTCGTGGCAGTTGGTCATGTTGGAGCAGTGCTCGTTGCCGCTGTTGCCGGTGGAGGAGGCCATGGGGAGTACGTGTGTGTGGTGTGTTTGGGGTTGGGGTTTTGGTGAGAGAGTGAGGTCGGTTGTTTGGTATCGTTCACGTTGAGGAAGGTGGAGCTGTCATGTATGAAGCCAGTTTGGGGGCCGAGCTGGGCTGAAGATAGGACACTCCTTCTATGGAACGTACTTGCCAGTCTAGGGGAAGGTGTCCATTGGATCGCGATGCAGCTAGATAGCAGGTGGGTGACGCGGACGAGCAGCATGTGGCGTTCGCTTACCCGGGTACATGGTACACTTGGTGCTGGCGAATGGTTCTGGCGAGACTACTAGTATTGATTGAAATGTAGCGCAAAGGTTTCGATCGAAACTCGAAGTCGTTCATGGGCGGTTAAAATCTGGTTGCAAACACACCATAAAGCCCTTGGCCTGAAAGCTCAGCGTGGCAAAGAGGCATCCATTTGACATCTTTTCTGTCGTGCGAGCCAAATGCTGACACGAGCCAAATCCCAACTCCTCGGAACAGACTGAGCCGCACTGATCAGGAAGAAGCAGTAAACCGAGTGCTCGAGCAGCTTCTTTGCCGCCTCCACACCCGATCGCTTGCATGGACGACATGGGATCTTGTCTACACTCGCTGACGGCAGCCGCCTTGCCCTTGTCGGCTGCCTGGACGTTCAGTACGTGCTAGCGTCCTGGACCTCACCTTCCGGGACTTCGGCTCAGCTCCAGGGCGCCAGAGAATAGCGACGGAGACGACACATCTGTCGGAAATCGTCGGAAGTCGCGGAACATCAGCAATGCTGACTGTGGCTGTCTCGACGAATCGCGTGAACCTACAACCATTTCAAACTTCCTTCGTCTTCTTGAAGCCTGTGTCAAAAAGTCAGCCCGTCCTCGACACACCGGGCAAGGACGAAAAACATACCAATGTTTCCCTCCCCCGCCAGGCCCCACTTGTTCATTTCTTGCTCACTAATGACTCTCCTCTGCAGCCTGACCTCCACCGTCCGCCTGCCATTCTTGATTCCCTCTAGCCCATCATCCTTGAAATCAAAGTACAAGCCCCATTGACCATCCTCCTCCTCCATCGCCAGGAACCCCTCCCATTCCTCAAAAGTCACGAAGGAATTACTCGAGTCCTCGTTCGTCCAATCGTATGTCCCAACATGGTGCATAATGCTTCCACTGCGGCTTGAGTACTTGCATTCGAATGTGTCTTTATGCACGTAAATCCAGTTCAGCACGGGCGGGTCCACGCTGATGGTGCTCACGAGCCCACGCGTGTAGGCTCTGTTGTCGTCCGGGTATGCAATGTAAAATCCGGTAAAGGGATGATGACCAGTGACTTCAGGAAGGCGCGTTATAGGGCTTTTGGGCTCGATCCAGAGCTTGTCATCGCGGAGGGTGACGATGCCGTCGTGAAGAGCGGCGCCGCGGCCTTGTCGTAGGTCCGGAGGGACGACGACGTCAAGGTGGAATTTCATCATGCGCGTCTGATTGGAGGCGTCGGCATTTTGCTTCTTTTGCTCGCTGACGCCCTGGGCGACGCCGGTAGTTACTGAGATGCCTGTCGCGGCAGTGATGGGCAGGGCAAGGCCCAAGCCCATAATTACGTCCATGCTTGCGGTCAGATGCTACAGGCGTCACTGTTTCCTCTGATAAAGCATGTAAAGATCGCTCCAAGGACGGAGGCGTGGCTACTTCTGAGGTTTCCAGGGTCTTCATGTGGCAGGCGCGCCATGTCGTCACTGCTGAGCTCCAGAATCCCGAACGTTCAGGTGGAGTAGCCCCACTTGGTATCGCCTTTGCGTGTTCGCTTTCATGAGCTATCGTTATGTTCTTCAACGATTCGAACGAGGCGCTCACAACTCTTTTTCTGGTTGTTGAGGAGAGCGAGTGCTAAAGAGCAGTACGTCACTCCACGATGCGCCTGCAGCTTCCAGAGCAGCTTGCTCCGCATGCTCCCGCGATGTAAGCCTGTCGCGAGATCCTTCAGCATCTGAGGCAGTAGAACGATAGGGCATGCTCGGAAGTGGCATCGTCTCACTCGAAGCCCGTCGTTTCCGGCATTGCTCGGTACTGCTGCTTCTGATGCGTTCGGATGACTCCGAATGCTTTGTCAAGGGTGCAACACTTGGTTGGGCATCAAGTGGCCCAGAGTATCCGAATTCTGCGAATTGGAGCTCTGGGTCGCCACTTTGATGTGAAGAGGAGATTAGGTCCTTATCCTGGGCAACTAGTTCTTTCTGCAAAGGTTGTGACGCCTCTGCGCGGCGTTTGTTGTACTTGGCCAGCATCTTCTGGTCATGCCTGAAGGACATTTCTGGACTGTAAAAATGGCCGAAAAGAAAGCTCATGGAGCTCGCGGGAGTCCACATGGGTTCTTCAACGGTGCACGGCACGAGGTCTTTGGGCTTGAAGGCCTTTATGAGTTTGCATAACTCGCTGTAGGAGGAATGACGTGAGTACGGGAACGTCTAGAGCAATATTAGCTTGGTTCACGCAAGCGAGAGGGTGGGCATATACGATTTGCTTGGGGAGACCGTCTGCTCGTCTCGTCAACGATGTCAAAGGGTGCTCCGCACCGGCAGAAACATCTTTTTGCGCTGTGCCAGTCATCAACTTCGCGAAGGCTGGGACGAATTTGTCGATAGGTAAGGCGTTCGAGTCTGCTCGATCGTCTCCCTCGGAGATTTCGGTGAGCATTTTGTTGAAGTTCTCCAAAGGCAAAGCGCCTTTGTTGACGTTGATAAGAGAGGCCATCCGCTTCTCTACATCGGCCAGTCCTCCAGGCTGAACCCCCAGCTGTGAAGTTAACAGTGCAATAAGCTGCTCGACACACTCAATATCTCTAACGTCAAGCTCGTGCTGCTGATTCAGGTCTCCCTTCCCGCCTCCAGCACCGGCTTCCCTCATCTCAGCCCCGTTGTAGCGCGAGATGATTGGAGTGATGCGGACGTAGTCTTGGTCCCAGATATCGCAGCCAGTACCCTGCTCGCAGCTATGAATGCGGCTCGGTAGTGGCGTCAAGCATCCACGCTGGTGGTGGTTTCCACAGTAGAAACCAATCAGCTGCGTGGCTTCGATCGCCTTTGGCTCCGGCCCGTTTGCCAAAGCGAGATAGAGACCCCATCTGTAGACGTCAACGTGTATGGGCTCATCGAGAAAATGCGAGAGTGCGATATAGACGTCTTCGTAGCCGAAAGTCCACGCATCAAAGTAGAACAGGGTGTCTCTTGGGTACTTCGAGACTTTGTCCAGCAACTCGAGCAGGCCATCTGCTTTGGACGGGAAGATTCTGCACGAACCGTCTTTGCCGCGGACCACGAATGTTGAATCGAAGTACATGGTGTCGAGTTGCTTGATCCCGGCAGCGGCGGAGTAGGGAGAGAGAATGGGGCTGCGAAGAAGAGAGTTCACCCACCAGGTCTCCGATCTGATGTCGCCCGTGTAGAGCACAGCCTTGCCGTTCCCTTCAATCAGGAACATGACAGCTCCGACGCAGTGATTCGCGTCAAAGAGTGTCACGCGCACTCGCCTCCCAGAAGCCAGCTCGAGTTCTGTCGGCGTTTCCAGAGGGATTGCTTTGAGCAACGTCTTCAGATGTCGATAGGTCTGCCTCCTCGACTCAAGGATGCCCTTGGCAAAGTTCATCCGATGCGGGTATTTCTCGAGTCCAAGCAAGATGGCCTGCGTGGCTGGCGAGCAGTATATGAAAGGTGATCTGCACGCTTCCAGGCCGTTCAAGTGGTCAGAGTGGACGTGGCTCAAGAAGAAAGCAAGAGGTGGTTTCTCCGAGGCGCTGGTCGGTCTGAAATAATCTATGCGTATGTCCGGAAACTCGGCCACCTTGCCATCAAAGGTCGACATCTTTGCTGATGGCTCCTTGGAAGATGGGTGTGGTGAATGGAGGGGATGAAGGAAAGTCACGGCAACGCGAAAGGCCGGAGGACAGAGTGCCAAGGCGACGCGAAAGCAAAGCGACGTCACGTGGTTGGGCTGAATAAGGGAGGCTTCACCAAGATCACGGTGCAAAGACACAGGGAATTCCTTTTGTCGTATCAAATTTGTGTTACCTTCCATGATCATACGCGTTGTCAGTTCATGCGTCCTCTGAGACGCCAATATACAAGCCGATGCGCCCAAACTCCACTCCTCGTGATGAGCATCGAGTTCAGTGAGGACTTCCACTACTTGTTCCTCTTCCCGATGTTGGCGGCATTGGCTGTTGAACGCCTCCTCCCATACCAGGGGTATTACCTCCACCTTGCTGCATCGGTCCACTAACAAGGGGACTATCGCCTGCGCCATCTTCCGGATTCCTCTTCTTCTCCTTCTTGGCCCACCGCAACCCACAAGCATTGCATAAAGTTTTAGGCCCCTTGGGTCCCTTTCGCCACTCGGGCGAATCCAGCGTCCCACAGTCTGAACAGACGTATTCATCCGCGACCTTCAGCTTTTTTCTGTCCTTCTTTGGCCCGTCACGATCTCGATCCAACAAGATTGCTATGCCTGCATCCCCTCGGATCAATGCAGGTGACGTATCGCCGGTAGAAATACCGTGGCTGCGCTCGCCATCGCGATACCGCAGCCCAGTCAACAGCTCAATGCTCTCGAGATGCGTGCTGTTCGCCTCGTAGCGCGACATCTTATCCGCAATGCTGTCAGGTTTTTGAGCAGACAGAGCGCTGTCAAGGTTTTGCCGTGTGAGCTGCGTGTTGGATATGGTGGGCTTGGCCGGCGGCGGCATACCCTGATAGTTGGATGTGTTGTCGGGCTGCTCGGATGCGGTTGGAGTCGGTGCCTTTGCGCCTCCAGGCTGGCCTTCAGCCGGCGATTTGGATGTGGCGTTCGGAGACGCTTGCTCCCGGAATATCTTGTCCTGCTCAGCATTCTCTACTTCTTCATCATGCTTCAGCTCTCTTATGCGTTTCATCAAACGTTCGTTCTCAATCTTGTGCTCGAGGAAGGAGTCTAGCAATGCCGCATTCTTCGTCGGATAAGGTCGCGCGACCATGAAGAAGCCTCTGCAGAGCCCAGCGATCGGGGGCATTCCAGGATTGGGAGTCGCATTGAGAGTCGCAACGGTAGCCGGCTCGGAAGATATATGTGGATGTCCATCGCATTCGAAGATCATGTAGGTCCCATCGTCTTTCTTGAAGCGATAGAAGAAGCGCAGTCCATTTCCGCTCGCTATACTCTCGTTGAACTCTCGCATGAATATTCCGCTGTCGTCCGGATGTACATACTCGCCGATGAACTTGCCAATCAATGTCTCTGGCTCGTATCCTGTGAGAGTCTTGCAGGACGGAGAGACATAGAGTATCCGCCCGTCTGGAGTGAGAATGTGCAGAAAATCCTTCATCTCCTCTATTATGCGCTGCGACCAGTTCCGCCTCTTGGTGAATTCCGTCAGCGTGCTGTTGGTTGCGGGCATCCCAAGCCCCGTGGGCAGAGGTCCCGCGCCGGCCACATTGGCATCCTGCTGCTGCGATTGCGAGAAGGCGGCCCCTCCTTCATTCATGTTGCCCGCCATGATACCCTGCCCCTGCCCCAGTGTCTCTGTGTGGCCGGACTGCTGCGCGGGCTGTTGCAACGAGTTGTAGTTTTGCGCATCCGGGGCGAACCCGAGGTCCATGCCCATGGGGACGTCGAGGTCCATGCCCCCCATCATGTCGGCGCCGTCGAACAAGCCGCTAAAGTCGCCGGCGCCAGCGGAGCCCAGTGTGGCCGCGAAGTAATCATCATTTCCTTGCACGCCGGCGGCAGGCACGCCGGGCACATGGGTAGGGTACAAGGACATCCGTGGTGCTGACGGAGGGCGCACTGCACAGTAGCCTCAGGCGGCCTCGGATCGCGATTGCGCCTAGGCGCGTCGTGCGGGCATCCGTGGGCGTGGGCGCCGGTTGGGGGGGCTGGAGGCTCAGATCGCCGACTCTGGCGCTCGATCACTGCGATGGGCTGGCGGACGGGCGAATGCAGCCGAGTGCGCCGGAGTGGCCGCCCGACCGTGGTATTCGGAGCGCGGTCCGAACTCCGTCCGAATTTCATAGGTTGATGATTCAATCGAGGACTGAGCCATCAAATATTGATGCGCTGACAATCAAGTATGGCGCTCTGATCAACGATGCTCTCTTGGATTATTCAGTGTTGAGAACGACTGCCGGCTTCCAGCTCTGCGTCTCCAGGTCCTTGCCTTCCGCCCTAGACTTGGAGCTAATAGCTGCCGATGATGCCAGAAATTGAGGTCACAAGACAGCGAAATTTGCCGCCGAGCATAACCGCTTTCTCTCCGAGGCGCACTGCACATGACGGCGCGTCAGCCTCGTGTCGCGTCTCCAGGCAGACGTTCGAAACGCCTCTTCACTTCCATCTCACTGTCTCGCAGGCGGGAAGGTCCCGTCGTGAAGTTCGTGCTGACACCATCCCCGTCGGATATCGGCGAGTCAAGATGAGTTTCCATCGCCCCTAAGTACCTCGCTGCTTCTTCTGTGCCACCAAACATCTTCATCGTCTCAGCGGTCTCCGCCACGCTATCCCCACCCTCATCATGTCGAAGATCGACAAACTCTCCATCCTCGGCGTCCGCTCCTTTGACAATTCCCGCTCCGAGACCATCCAGTTCTACACCCCGCTCACGCTCATTGTCGGCTACAATGGCTCCGGCAAGACCACCATCATCGAGAGCCTCAAGTACGCCACCACGGGGGAACTGCCACCCGGCAGTAAAGGCACTGGTGCTTTCATTCATGACCCCAAGCTATGCGGCGAGAAAGAGGTGCTGGCCCAGGTCAAGCTGTCTTTCAAGTCAACTGAGGGTGCAAGAATGGTTTCGACACGCAACTTGCAGCTCACGGTCAAAAAGGCGACTCGCACTATGAAATCGCTTGAGGGAAACATTTTAGTGGTCCGCGATGGCGAGAGGATGACTGTGAGCTCGCGTGTGGCCGAGATGAACGATATGATGCCCCGCTACTTGGGCGTTTCCAAAGCGATTCTGGAGAGCGTCATTTTCTGCCACCAGGACGAGTCGTTGTGGCCTCTGTCCGAGCCCAGTTACCTCAAGAAGCGCTTCGATGCAATCTTTGAAGCTGAGAAGTACACCAAAGCCATTGACAACATAAAGGTCATGCAGAAGAACCAGAAGATTGAGCTCGGCAAGCTCAAGATTACCGAACAGAACGCCAAGGTGGATAAAGATCGCGGCGAGAAAATGCGTCGGCAATCCGAGAAGCTTTACGAAGAGGTCGAACAGCTTCGGTCGCAGTCTGATGATCTCAGCGCAAAGATCCGAGAGGCAGCGAGCAAGGCGGAGAGCTTCTGGGGTCAAGCTCAGGACGCGAGCACCATCGTCGGCCAGCTGACCGGCAAGCGCATCGAGCTGCGCACGAAGGAAGAGAGTGTGCAGAGTCTTCGTCGGAGTTTGAAGGAGATGTCCGAGTCGGATGCAGAGCTGCAGCACATGCTCGAGCAGTACGAGCAGCGCGTGCACGAGTACGAGAACGAGGCCGAGCAGCGCAAGCATCGTTACGTTGAGATCACTGATAGGATCAAGAGTGCTCGCGACCGTGTCAGCACAAAAGAGCGCGAGTGTGGTTCTTACGAAGCGCAACAGCTGAGCTACGAGAGACAGTTGGCGAACCGGGAGAAGCTGGTCAAGGAAGTTGCCCGAACTCACAGCATTCGTGGCTTCGATCACGACATCACCGATGAGCAGGCCCAGGCCTTCATTGAGCGCATCACGAAGATGGCGCGAGAGCAGAATGCTCTGTTCGACCGCACGAGACGCGAGACACAGGAGCAGCTTCAAGAAGCACAGAAAGCTCTGAATCGCATCAACGAGCAGAAGTCTGTGCTCAACCAGCAAAAAGATACGGCAAAGCAGACCATGAGCTCAAACGACAAGAAGATCTCTTCCCTTCAAGCTCAGATGAACAACGTCAACATTGACGAAGGTAGGAAAGCGGCCTTGGAGGCGAAGGCGCAAGAGACGGAGAATAGCCTCAGGACTGCCAAATCAAACCAGCGAAATGCGGACTCTGACGGGAAACTCAAAACCGACTTTGCTGAGAAGCAGCAGCTCGAAGCACGCAGAAATGAACTTGCGGACGAGCTTTTCGAGGGCACACGACAGGCGAAAGAGTCTGCTCAGCTCGACTTCTTGCGCAAGGAAGTGAACGAGAAGCAGCGCAGTCTGGAAACCATGAAGGGCGCACACGGCGACAGCATCAGGTCGGCGATCAGCCATCACTGGAGTCCTGCCACCCTGGAATCAGACTTCCAGCGCGAGGCCGACGAGAGGGCCTCTCAAGTGGGAGACGCACAGAAGCAGAGAGACGGCACCAACAGTGAGCTTGCGTCGGTGGATTACAAGCTGAAGTCTCTCCGTGACGATTCCAAGCTGAAGCAGCGGGAACTCAATCAAGCGGAGAACGCCATCAAAGAAGTTTCCGAGCCGACCGAGTATCTCGACACGTTGAAGTATCTGGAAGAGCGTCGAGATGCTAACAAGCAGCAGCATGACGAGGCCGAACTTCTTGTGGAGTATCTCGACTCTTGTGTGCGCATGGCCCGGGAGAAGAACAAATGTCGCACATGCGCTCGTCATTTCACCGGAAAGAAAGACGAGGAAGTGGCCACGCTCACTACAGCCGTCGAGAGAGAGAAGGCACGAGTCAAAGGCGGTGATTCTGACAAGGTTCAGAAGGACTACGAGGAATCTGAGGCGGACTTGGAAGCCGCCAAAAAGGTGCACCAGAAATACGACGACTGGGAGCGGCTCATGGAGAAGGAGATTCCAAGGCTTGCCCAAGAAGATAAGCAGCTGAGCAGCAAGAGAGAAGAACTTCTGCGGCTTCTCGAAAACCAAGATATTATCGTGGAGGAAAAGATGTCGGCGAAGCGAGATCTGGAAGCCATGGGAAAGACGGTGCAGAACATTGTGCGATATTACACCGACATTACGGCCAACCAGCGCCACATGCAGGAGCTCGAAACGAAGAATAAGTCGTCTGGGTCTTCTCGGGCTGTTGACGAGATTCAAGAAGAGACAAATAAGGCCAACGAGAAGCTCAAGGGCGTCGAAGCTCGCGTCAAGAAGACGACGGAGGAGCGCGATCGCCTCAAAAATGAGATCAGTCAAAGCGAGTACCAGCTCGTGAGATTGAGAGGCGACCTCGACAAAGCCGAGTATCAGCTGAAGGAAAGGAAATCCATCGAGAGCCAGATCGAAGACTACAGGAGCCACACCGCCGAGCAGCGGGGCGAACTCAAATCATTTGATGAGCAGCTCCAGAAGCTCGTGCCAGAGTTGTCCCAAGCTCTGGCGAAGTACGATGACACTGCCAGCCGTGGCGCAGACAAGGACCGCGAGCTACAAACCCAGGCCAACAAGCTGAACACCAGCCTCAACCAGCTCAAAGTGGCCAGTCAAGACATCACCGCGTATATCGAGAAGGGTGGGCCGACACAACTGGAGCGAGGCAGGTCCGAGGTCGCAAACCTCAAGGCGGAGGTTTCGCAGTTCGAGGAGGATCTTTCGCAGACTGGGCAGCAGATCAAAAAGCTTGAGGACCAGCTGCGGAACCACGAAGAGACGAAGCGGAGCATCTCCGACAACCAGCGCTACCGGAACGATCTCAGCGAGCTCAAGACTATCAGCGCTGAAGTCCTTGAGCTCGAAAGCCACAATGCCGAAGCGGACAAGGAGTACTACGAACGGGAGGGGAGCAAGCACCAGATGGACCGCAACAAGCTCGCCTCAGAGCAAGCCACCATCATCGGCGCGCTCAAATCAAAAGATGTGCAGCTGGCGGAGAACTTGGAGAACTGGAACCTCGAGTACAAAGACTCTGCCCGCGCCTACAAAGAAGCTCACATCAAGGTGGAGACAACCAAGGCGTGCGTCGAAGACCTGGGCCGCTATGGAGGGGCGCTCGACAAAGCCATCATGAAATACCACTCCCTCAAGATGGAGGAGATCAACCGCATTATTGAGGAGCTCTGGCGCAAGACCTACCAGGGCACCGACGTCGACACTATCCTCATCCGCTCCGAGAGCGAGGCCGTCAAGACCAACAAAAGCTACAACTACCGCGTGTGCATGGTCAAGCAGGATGCCGAGATGGACATGCGCGGGCGGTGCTCTGCAGGTCAGAAGGTGCTGGCCTCCATCATCATCCGCCTTGCGCTGGCCGAGTGCTTTGGCGTCAACTGCGGTCTGATTGCGCTCGACGAGCCGACGACGAATCTCGACCGTGACAACATCCGCGCACTGGCGGCGAGTCTGGCTGAGATTATCCGCCATCGTCGTGCGCAGAAGAACTTTCAGCTCATTGTCATCACGCACGATGAGGAGTTTCTGAGGGATATGGGGTGCTCCGACTTTGCGGATGCGTACTGGCGCGTCAGTCGGAACGCGAAGCAGAAGAGCATCATTGAGAAGCAGAATATTGCAGAGGTGATCTGAGGAGGTGAAAGCGGAGCACGATGTATTGACACCAGCGTCGGCGTTTTGCGTGGCTGACGAGCAATGGGCAGTGCATGTGCGCTATGGAGTTGTTTCGCTAAGGTGCTGTCAATCTCGTGGCCTTTTTGCATGTGGACGACACGAACATCGAGGGATGTGTGAGTAGAGAACCCGTTTCGTTACAAAAGACATGACTGCGAGGATCGTTTCTGGCATTTTCACTTCTCACTTCTGGTTGTTCTTTTGCGCAGTCCACTCCTGCTCCCTTGCGAAGGTTGGTTAAGCCCAGAACTTAATCACAAGCAATGTCGAGTGTCAGATGACGCGCTGACTCACCAGAGATCTAAAGACGCAGGTAAAGGGGAGACATTGCCGTCTTGCTTCATCACCGGCGTCAACACCAAGAGACTGAGAAATTGAGGATCCTTGTCAGCGACTACTTAGCGAAGAAATCGATGGTAGTAAAATAGCAGCCGTGTTCAAAGAATTGGTTTGCTGACGAACGAATACAGCGCCGTATCGATTGTCGACTTTTGCCTGCCGTCTTGGTTAAGAACCTCTTTTCGACGGCAACCGATAGGCCCGGGCACTAAACTACCAAGACGTCGGAACCCATAAAAAAGCAGGACGTAGCTAACATTCTTTACCGACGGCGAAGACGACGGGATGCCCCCCAGGACGCAGCTGACAGCCCCGTCAACGGCAACGACGTCGAGACACCTCCCCCTGACCAGCTTAGCATGCAGCGTCGCCGTGACACCAAGCGCAGCTCCACCATGTCCGCGGTCGGCAGCCAGGCTTGTAATCGGTGGTCGCACTCGTACGTAGCTGGGGACGAGACCCCGAATCTCCTCGGTGCTAGTCAGGCTGCTCTTTTTGCCCAATGACTGCACCTTATCGAGCACTATCCTGTCGACCTTGTCGTTCTGCATTCTCAACCGCCGATATCTAAGCCACGCATCGTTAAACCCAACGAAGACGCCTTGACGAGGCAAGATTTTCCGGAGATTTTCGAGGTGAGGAGTCATCGATCAATTATCATGATCGACAATCAACCTACATGAACCGTCAACAACGAACCTGTCGTGCCTGTGAGTCTGGTTTGCGATGTTCGCCGCCGCCGCCGCCTCCGCCGCGATTACCGACTGCACCCGTCCGCATCCCCTTTTTGGGGACATGCTAACAACATTCTCGGTAAGTGCCTCCTAGCATTTTGAATCCTGATTTGCATACCAACATGCAGCAAGGCAAAGGTCGTGACAGTAGAGCCAAAAAGTAATGCTGACCGACGCAGGGCTCAAACGTGCAGGCTCTTGATAACATCAGATGTTGGAAGTGCGTAGGTCCCGCCCGGCAACGACGTAGGCAGGATGTGCGATGCATGCCTCGTCTTCCGCACAGAAAGATGGGAGTTCTTGGGCTGTCAAGACTCAGCCGTCGTCTCCAGGTCGTTGCGCCCTCCGCGTTGAGTCGCTCGATGGTCTGAGATGCTCGTTCACTTGGCACACGGCCAGGGACATACCGCGTGAATACGAGGAAGCCGTCCGCATGCTCCCCCTCCAAGCTGTCTAGCAGAGGAGCTTTTTCGTGCAAAAGGCTGCCCAAGTGGACCTGCCGCGCCGCGGTCGGGGAGATGAGCAAAACGAGCAAGCTACGGCGCAGGGTACGCAGGGTGCGCAAGACGACTGAGGCTCGGGGGTTGCTGTGCGTGGGTTGCGGTTGTTCGACGATGAGAAGGACAGGACTGGGGATGGTTGGTGTGTTGTTTGATGGCAAGTCCACTTTCAAGGCTGCCTGATCCGACTGAGTCGTGCTCAAGTGACCCTACACTAGGGAGAACGAGTGCTGGCTGTCTGCTCCGTCTCCGTTGTTCGTGCTATTGGGTAAGTCCTCTTTCGAGGCCAGTCAATTCCCGGCCGAGTCGTGTCTGCGAAGACGCTGGCTTCTGTTGTTGCCATCAGAGAGAATCAAAATGCGATGTCTTTCCTGGATTCCCAGTCTTTTGTCGAGGTATGGCAGCCTCCTTTAGCTGGTTAGTATAGAGAGAAGTTGTGAAGCTAGAGCCCATCCCATTCAGCTGTCGTTGAATGCCAACAAACGCGATCGAGACGATTTATTCAAGTAGGCACAGCGTGGGGGCTCCATAGTTGGAAAGCGTTAGAGTATATGAGATATCTGTACCACGCCAAGCATCCAGCAAGGTTGAACAAGTCCCGTAATGGCCGGCTGGCTCAATGGTAGAGTGCTTGACTACGACTTTGGGGCGGGAGCAACGTACTTCCAATATCCGAGGTTATCAAGAGGCTGCAGGTTCGAGCCCTGCGTCGGTCAGCATGACTTTTTGGTTCGACTGTCACGATTTTTGCCTTGCCGCATGCTGTTTACGCGAAGGAGGCATTCGGCGAGAAAATCGCCGTTCTCTCCTAAAGAAGAAGGGGCGACGATGGATTTGGGGAGTAATAGAGGCAGAGGAGGCGGCGCAGGAGAAGGAAAGGAAGAAGCTAGAGGACGCGGCACACATCGAGAAGCTCGTTGCGTGTAGGGTTGGGGAGATAAAGAGGAACAACAAGCAGGCCGCCCTCCCGACGTATCGGTCGAAGATGGCGTACGGTCTCCTTCGCCTGTGAGTTGGTAGAAGTCCCAGCGGACCCTGGGTGGAAGGAAACCAACCATGGGCGACGGGCGGGGTAGTAGCGGGCACGGAGAAGCGTGCGGCGGCGAACCCGCGGCGTCGAGTCTCCCGCCATCCGGACGATCACGAGCCTGACCTGAGGACGGATGTGTTTACACAACTATTATTTATCGACAAGAAACAGTCAATCGACACTTTAGACAGTCGAGCAGTACTGCGTGGTCTTCACGACGTGACGTGTCGTCTCCGGTTCGTGGCAAGGGGGCGGTCAAGCGTGCGGGCCAGAATCGGAAAGCGGTGGCTGATTGACCGCAAGCAAAGGGTGGCAAGAGAAAGCGTCGTGGCCGGCTCCTTGGACAAATGTCTCTAGCATCTGAAGAGAAGTTTAGAGAAACAGCATACCCACCAGCAGCACCATGTGAATGTCCGTTGGCCGAGAGCGTCGGAGAGACCGTGGTCCCCATCTCCGCCAGGGCATCTTTGGAAGTCGTGGTTTAGCGTATGTCACGGCTTCGCGATTGCTCTTCACTTAGAGGAGACGCGGTCAGGCGGCCACGTTTGCTCCAGCTATTGCTAGAGATGTGACGTACCTCGATGGCCGACAAACCTATACGTAACAAAGCAAAAGCAAAAGGGCTGACCTCGAAGCCCGACATAAGATAGCGAACGCCTCTTACCAAACGCCTTCGCCGCTGTTCCCGGACGTCGTCTAACCCTACATGCTGTAACGATCTAGCCAGAAACCCCCAGGGTAACATCGATATCAATTCAAACGGCCGCCCTCGTGAACCCAGACCCGGAATCCCCCGCCAAAGCACTCCAGTCTCTCCTCTCATATGCGCCGGTCCTCAGACCCTTCTTCACGCCCCCTCCGCTTCCCCTCGCGTTCCCGTGCCTCCTCACCACTCCCCTTCCCCCAAACTCCCCCGTC
>JAWXCT010000152.1:372856-386718 GCA_034509035.1 Saxispiralis lemnorum
GGGTTTGTCACCGGGTGTGAGGTGGGTTGGCGCTGTGGGGCTGCCGTGCTTTCATCGTTGTTGCTTATCGCTAATCGGTTGGACGACAAGTGGCGCGGTGTGGATATTTGCGGTCCATCGTTTGGCGGGGTTTTGCAGGCCTTGGAAGATGTGTCGTCGTCGTAAGCGGCGCGTTGGTGTGGATTAGAGTTTGGGATTGACGGCTCGACGTTGCACACGACAACGGCCAGGCCGACGTCACCTTGTTCATCTTTCATGAACCGGACGGGTGTGGGATATTGTAGAAGCAATGCTGGATAATTCACGTTGCTATTATCAAAGACTTCAGGACGATGGGCTGGAAGTTGGGTGGGATGAGTTGCTGTGACAGGTTTGAGCTCAACACGGCTGAGGACAGGATGTTTTCTTCCTGTGCTTGCTGCCAGAGAAGCGGCCTCTAACGCTCTCGTACGACGACTGAAAGCGTGCAAAACAACGAGCGAAAGACCCGGCTCGAGAGCAAGGGCATGGCGTTGGAAGCGACAAGGAGCAGAAAGATTTCTGACGGCTCAGAAGTTAGGTATTCACTCTTCAGCATCGTAGCGACATATTATACCCCAAGAGCCTGTACCTCTGGGCGGAGATATAACCATGCGCCCCGCCCTCAAGACCCCAACGCCAAACACACCCAACTCAGAATCCCTCAAACGCTCATCAAACCTTCTCTTCCTTCTTCCTCTGCACCCTCGCCTTCCGATCCCTCCTTCCCTCCTTACTAAACCAGCTTTTCAAATCTTTCCCCCCTTGCAAATAAAGCCACGAACACGCAAAAATAATCGCAATATTAAAACAGCAAAACGCCCAGAAAATGCCATAGTCGCGCCAGACATTCCGGTAGTAGACGTTGAACGACGCCGCGAACTCGTCCCCCGTCGCGTACTGGCAGATGCCGCACAGCCCGTCCGGTAGCGTCTCGACGTAGCCGCCCGCCTGCGCGACATAGGGGCCCGCATAAGAGTCGCAGGATTGTCCTGGAGGTGCGGGGAACTGCGCCAGCTCGGTGCTGTCGCAGCGAACGGGGATGTCGTGGGTGACGAGCCCGAGCATGCCCTCAAGGATGTACGTGAAGGGGGAGAGCCAATACATCCACGACCGCCAGAAATACGGGATGGAGGCGTAGGGGACGACGATGCCGCAGAAGGAAACGACGAAGAGGAAGAAGATGGGGACGAGAAGGGAGGCGAAAAGCTCGTTGGCGGCGAAGGAGGCGATGGCCTGCCCGAATGAGATGTAGAAGACTTCGAAGAGACTGATCCAGAGCCAGATTGAGGCCGAGGCGTATGTGCTGTGCGGGAAGGCCGGCGCCCAGTACCAGCAGCACCAGTAGATTGTGCCCGCGGCGAAGGACCAGGGGTATTCCGGCAGGATGGCGGCGAAGACGAAGGCGACCCAGCTGTAGATTTTGCTGTTACGTTCGCGACTGGTGTATATGTCACGGAGGTCGAGGAAGCGGGGTTGAAGTTGTTGAATGAGGGGTGGGCTGATGGTGAGGGTCAAGAAGATGGAGAAGAGACGCGATTGCATGTCGATGGAGGAGAAGCCGAGGTCCCAGAAGGTGAATGCGTTGAAGAGACCGGTGAAGATGTGCAGCATGAACTTGCCCACGAGGTAGTCCTGGGAGCGCCAGTAGGCGGTGAAATTGCGGTACGTCACGGTCCAGATCTGCGTCGCCAGAGGCATTGCGAACTCGCGATCGTCTTTGAGTTGGGCGTTGGCAGAGGCGTTGCGGCGGCGGGAGATCATTTCCTCAATCTCCTTGGTCCGTTCCTGTTTCTTCGCGCTATTGGCCCAGATGTCACCCCAATCAGGCCCGTCGTAGTCAGGGTTGCCAGCACCGATCACATCGAGCATGTATTCCGCCGGGTTCGCATTGGGTGGACAGTGCTTGCCGCCGTTCTTCTCAAAATAGTCGATGAGCGACTTGGAATCTCTGCCCAGTTCGCCATGGAAGACTGTCCGACCGCCCGATTTGAGAAGCAAAAGCTCGTCGAACTCCTCAAAGAGGACGGCTGATGGCTGGTGAATGGTGCAGAGAATAGCTTGCCCGGCGTCAGCTAGCTTACGCAGGAAACGAACGATGTTGAAGGCGGCTCCAGAGTCGAGACCTGACGTGGGCTCGTCCAAGAACATGAGTAGCTCGGGCTTGCTAGCCAGCTCGACGGCGATGGTCAAACGTTTGCGCTAGATCGAACTTCGTGTTAGCTTCTGCAATGCACGGGATGTTTGGTTCAGGAGTGGTCCCTACCTGTTCAGGGTTGAGGCCCGAGCCGACCTTCCCAATCGTCGCACCAGCAATCTCCTCCATCTCGAGAAGTTTGATGATCGTCTCACAGTAGTCCATCTTCTCCTGCATCGGGGTTTCTCTCGGTTGGCGCAGTTTCGCTGAGAATTGGAGAGCCTCCCGTACCGTCGCCGTAGGCTCGTGGACATCCATCTGCTCCGCGAAGCCTGACGAGCGCTGAAATGACCTGGGAAGCGGTCTGCCGTCGACCAAGAACGACCCATCGATCGTGCCGAAGTTGATGCGTTGGGCGAGGGTGTTAAGCAACGTCGTCTTCCCGGCGCCACTCGCTCCCATTAAGGCGGTCAACTTTGACGGGCGGCAGTAGCCTTGAACATCTTGTAGAAGCTGGCGTTCGCCACCTTTGAAGGGTATGGTGTAGTTGACGTTCTGCCAGGTGAAGACGGTTTCGTTCTTGGCCACTGCGGTAGCTTGGTCCGAGTCCGATGAGTCTCCGAGCTTCTCGTCGCCATAGTCTTGGACTTTTTCCTTCTTATTCTTCTCAATATCATCCGGATCCGCCCCCTTCTCCATCGCCTTGGAGACGGCTTGGGGGACCTGGCCGCGCTTGTAGATCGTGACACTCCCTCCACCCTTGTTAGGCTTCTGAAGTTCCATACCAAGGGCCGTCAGCGCAACGAAGAAGATGAAGAAGGCAATCACAATGCCGAAATTCCGCCAAAGGTGAGATCGCGTGTACTGATAGGCGACTTGAATGTAGTCGGCGCCGTTGACCGTCGTTGAGCCAGGCTGACTGCCTTGAAGGGTGCAAGACTGATACTGCGCTTCTGCGCCGGGGCCTTGAGGCACCAGGAACGGCGCAACACAGTCGATCGTCAGTCCGTCGAACTCATTGCTCATCAAGGATTCGAATCCGTATTGCACGGGGTTGATCCATCGCAACCAGCTGAACCACGGATGCATTTTCGTCGGGGGGATGAGGTAACCAGTGTAGACGATGAGGATCTGGATCGCGACACCCGTGATCCTGGTGGCTACATCCAGGCTCCCTAGTAGACTGCCAATCGCTCGGAAGAAGGCGTACATGGTCATGGTTAGGAAGAAGAGAAAGAGTAGCGAGATAAAGAATTGCGACGCGGTCCGGCTCAGTCCTGACATGAAATAGACGACAAGGTCAAAGATCGAAACCTGGATGAAGACGAGTGGGACGTCGACGACAGTCTGGGCGATGGCGAAGGCGGAAGGCCGGTAGAACTGGAAAGATTTGTGCTTGAGCAGAATCGGTTGCGAATCGAAGACAGCCTGCCAGATTGATCAGCAATATATCGAGTATTGCTTCTTTGGAGTACTCACATTCAACTCTGCCAGCGCCATGAGAACGTTGAAGAGCAACATGAAGAAGAGCACACCCCTGTCTATGTCAGCAACGTGCTTCCACTGGAATACGCAGGGGCTCTTTCCACTCACCCCCTGGGAAAGACGCCCTGGGCAGTCGCCGGAAGGTTGAAGAACAGACTCCCAACAATGAGGGACTGGAATAGGATTCCTCCCCATTTACCGCCCAGCGTGAGCTTGTCCCCGATCATCACTTTGAACTGACGCTCGGTGCAGGCCATCACTTGTCGTGGGAAGGAAACTGTGTAATTCTTCGAAGACGTCGCCTTGCTTTGCAGCTGCTTGCGCTCCTCCATCTGCACCTGGGTCTCTCGCTCGAACTCTCCAATCTCGAGCAAGTTGCGCTGGTGCTGCTCACTCTTGGCGAACAAGTCTCCAAAGTCGTCGCCGCTGCGAGGGATTCGGTTCTCCCAGCCTTCCTTAATGTGGCGCTCGTGCTCGTCTATGACGCTGGTGAGGAAGTCCGACGATGTCCATCGCCCGGGCTGTTCGAACCCGAGATCTTTGAAGTATTGGACTGCAGTCTCGGTGGGGCCAAAGTAAGCGCAACGTCCGCCGTCAATGAGCAGAACCTTGTCGAAGCACTCGTAGAGCGACTCTCCAGCTTGGTAGAGTGCCACCGCTGTGGAAATTTGCGCCATGTTGGTGAGGGAGCGCAGAGATGACACGTACTCGAATGCGGTAGAGGCATCCTGGCCCTTGGTGCTGTTGTCCCACGCTTGAACGCTGGCTTTTGTAATGAGACTCTCCGCGATTGACACACGTTTCTTCTCGCCTCCCGAGACACCGCGGACATGCTCGTTGCCAACCTTTGTGTCGAGCGTGTGCTCAATCCAGAAGAGCTTGACGACGGATTCCAGGAACTTGGCCACGTATTCCTTAGCAGACTCCCCCGCTCTGCTCTCGGGCCCGGGAGTCTTGCACTCGAGTGCAAATTTGAGCGTGTTTCGAACGGACAGGGTCGCGTAGTGCAGGTCGTCTTCGGGATTGTAGACAACTTCACTCCGGTACTTCTTTAGCATGGTTTGAGCGTCGGCGCCACCGTAGTGAACATCGCCTTCCACACTCTCGTAGCCGAATCGGTTGTTCCCGAGCACCTTGAGGAAGGTAGAGCATCCAGAGCCAGGTCGTCCAAGAACGAGACACATCTCGCCAGGCTTGATGACACCCGAAAAGTCGTCGATGATCGTCCTGATTGGTGGACCTCCTGCCGCTCTTTTGGGTCCTTTGGAAAACATTCCCTTGATCGATCGTGGCAATCCGAGGAACACATCGCCTGTCTCGAATTAGCTTGTGGTCAAAAAGGTAGAGAGCGGCTATAAGGGATCGTAAATCACCAAAGGTAGGCTGAAGGGCAGCACCAAGCCCCATGCCCTTGACCGTCAGATTCTTGAAAACGACGCCACGATGCCTCGTCTTCTCCTCTTCGGACTGGTTTTGACGTGTTTTACCAAACATGCGACTCATAAGACGATCGATCTCGGCCCTGTCGCCCAGGTCAGCTTCGGTCGTTCAAGTACAATCGGTCCAACTCACTGCTCCTCAGCCTCTGACACGGTAGTCTGCCGACTCATCTGGCGACTGAAGTTGGTGTTTCGACGACTGAGTTGTCGTCGAAGCTCTTGCTCTGCCGTTGCGCCATGGCTTCGATTGCTGGTAGTGTGTTTGATAGGCTCCATGCCCTCTTGAATTCCCTTCCTGCGGAGATGATCAGTGTCGGGGCCATCCGCCACAGGCTCCTCAGGCTCCTCAGTTGGATGCTCGCGATGCTGTTGCGACTCCATGGCGTCTGAGGAGCCGACAGCTGTGTCGTCGCTGTGAGGTGTTGTTGCGAGCTGAGGAGTGTAGTCACCCGAGCTCAGACGGGAAGCGGCGCTGGTCGCCATCTCCCTTCGGCGGGGATTGTCTGTCGTGGTGTCCCAATTAACACCAAGCAAGCGGAATCTCCCACGTGGAGTCCCAGGCCGCTGGATGGAAACGTGGGAGCAAAGACGGTGACACTACTGTGACCGTGGAACGAGAAAAGGGTATCAATCGCTGGTGCTGGAACGCAAACGCCAATCGGGACGGGGTAGCAGGCGACGAGGTGGTTTTATTCCAGACCGCGGTCTGTTCAATAACAATGAGGCCATAGCCGCGGTGGCCACGCCAAAAGGCCGGGTTCAAATTGCGCCGACGGCTCGCAATCAGGTCCGCAGATCGGAGGCTACCGTAGCCGCGAAGAGATTACGCCGCCTGGCAAGGCTTCGCGCGAGTACAGGTTCACGGAGTTGGTCGCCGTTTCTCGCGTGTCCTGACGCACGAAAGGAGGCGCCCGGCTGGGCGTCGCTGAACGTCGCTCGGAAGTCGGGTTTGGTCGTTTCCGACAGCCCTAGCCGCCATTTCGAGCGAGCGGGGGCGGCCAGTGGGGGCTCTCTTAGCTCTAGATTTCCATTCTGGTCTTTCCCGCGACTCGTTCAAGAGCTTCTGACATTCTGCAAAGACCTTCAGCGTGCAGAAGAGAGGAAACATGACGGCAATCTTGATTTTTCGAGTAACCTGAATCCCCTGTATACATGTTGGAGGCAAGCATACACTTCTCCAGCAGTCCGTCAACTCAAACCCTCGCGGCTGTTGCCGTTCGCCCGGAGACTGTTAAGACCCGTACCCGCTCACCGGTAGCTCTGTACATCCCCCTAGTTGAACACCTCAGGCAGACATGGGGCGCGAACCTGTCGGCACACGAACGCATCCGTGATACCGAGAAGGTCGGGACAAGCTGCCAGTAGCGAGCTCGCCAAGTACCGCTGGAGCAATGTTTCCTCCGCCTTACTCACCTCATCCTGACAGACAGACGGAAACTCTCGATGATTCATGATGTTGCGATCATGTGCTTGAGCAAGAGACAGTCACGCCATTGGACGTGCGACCGCTGAGCAGCCTAGATGCTGTCGCCTCGTCTTGCTGCGAAACCTCCAGTGAGACTACTAGCTGACTACAAGTTGTTGTCAGGCCACGGGCGTCGAAGGGAGCTGCTTTGCGATCAGGAGACTGGTCGCCATCCGCGGGCCGTGAACAAGAGGGATGAAATCAAGGATCGACCTAACGGACCCTTCATCTCCAACTTAGTTGTCGAGAAAAGACCTGGTTCTCCTCGGCTGCCCCACCCATGTTACAAATCTCGAGAGCTCGACCGGCCGTAAGACTGCTCTTGTAGACTGAATACTCTGCCTGTGGAATTCAAACACTCGTACCACCGGATCCCACCTTCTCTATCACCGGTCTCAAGAGCTCTGGAACGATCACAGCCGCGTCACCTTGGAATTTCCAATCTCCATCATCCCATCCACTGCGTGGCTGATACACCATGTCCGTGTTGACGATGCAGACTCTCGCCCCCTTGCTTCTGGCCTTGTCGATGTAGCCTGCTGCGGGGTAGACCTGGGCGCTGGTGCCAATGACCATGACTGGACGTTGAGTTTAGCGTTCTCATTCTCGTGAGCAACCGAAATGGCGGCTTACTCAGATCGATCTCTGGCGCCTTCCAGAAGTACTGGTCGATGTTGCTGAGAACCTTTTTGACGTATCAGTACGCCCACTCTGCGTTTTGAACAGAGTACACACCTTTTCTGGCAGTGACTCTCCGAACCAGACCACACTATTTGCCGTGTCAGTCCGCTTATACCAAAATTACACTACTGTGCTACCCACCCAGGACGCAGCAGCCCAGTCCTGCACTGCGGGCAATGAGGTAGGTCGTCAAGCTTGACCCTAGCCAATGGCACATTGATGTCGGAGATATCAGCATCGTTTCTCGCCTTCACTGCTTTGTTTGAAGTCGAATCCTCTCCACTCTTCGGAATCTCGAGAGCAGGCACGACGGGATCCGTGAAGTTCGTCTCACGGTAGCTACACCCCCACTCGGCGCACTTGATCTCGAACAACGTGCCGTGCAACAACCGCAGCTGGTCAGTAGGATGGCCCGCCCTTTGCGACAAGCCATCCACGTTCTGCGAGAGCGCCTGAAAGCCTGGCATCTTGCGCGCCAGGTCGGCGAGCGCGTAGTGAGCAGGGTTGGGTCGAACTGTGAGCGACATGTGCCGTCGGTAGTTGTAGAATTGCCAGACTAAACCAGGGTCTTTGGCGAAGGCTTCTGGGGTGGCGAGGCTCGTAGCATCGTGGCTGCGCCAGAGGCCGCCGGCTCCTCTGAACTGTCGCGGCCAATGTCAGCCAATGATCTCGGTCGAGTATGCATTCCTTATGTCCTACGGTTGGAAGGCCCGACGAAGCTGACAGCCCAGCTCCTAGTAGGGCCAAGACACGCTTCGACTGCTTCAGGTGCGCTTGGAAGGACTCGACGGCTTTGGGGTCCAACCCTGCTCCGGGGAAAGCGGATTGTGAGGAAGACATTCTGCAGAATCTGAACTGAGTAAGATATTGAGCAGTTATTTGGCTGAATGGTCGAGTTTGAAGAGGACGTGGAGCATAGAGGCTTCCTCTCAGGTGGGAGTACGACATGTGTAGGTAAGTCAAAGGCAATGACCGAGGGGTTATGCGTGTAACAGCCGCAGCAAACGGTGTCAAGGCACCGTGCTACGTTTCATGAGACGGCAACGAGCTTCAGCTCACTGCAAGCTGATGTGCCTGAGCGAACTATTGTTCCTGTTGTGCGCGTGTCTCGGGAACCTTGAGATCACCGGAGTCCAATGCCACATGGCAACCTTCTTCGAGGCACAGATTGCGGGGTACACCGGGATCGGCCCATCGGCAAGTGCGGAAAGATCTCACGGACGGAGCCGACTAGCGAGTCCGGGATCCGACAAGACGAAACGATCTTGAGGACAAATGTTCGTCCTTTCACTGAACCCCAACATTATCCAAGCAATGAAGAGATGTCTAAGGCTGCCTCTACGGGTAGCATCGCGACCGATTCCGGCATTCCGCAGCAGACCTTCACTTCTACAGCATGGACGACGATCGCTGGTGTCTGCGGCGGACATGCAGTTTGGGCAACCTCTGCATGAAACACATCCGCACATTCTTGACCCGGGAGAACGTACGGCGCACACGGAATGGGTTCGAGGTCGAGCGGCACACTGATTTGCGATAGTCACTCCTGGGATAACCGCGCTCGAGTACCATCAACGACGCGCCGCGCTCGCTGAGAAGATGCCCCGCAATAGCGTGGCTGTACTGGCTGCCAACGAGCTCAAGTTTCGATCGGGGCCAGTGTTCTACGAGTACCATCAAGATCCGAACTTTTTCTACCTCACAGGCATGTCCACACCTGCTTCCTCGACACAGACTTCCGATGCTAACATACACTTCTAGGCTTCAACGAACCCGAAGCCCTAGCCGTGATTGGTAGGTCAGTCACACGTCCCTCAGCCCACTTCTGCGCGCACTAACACCTGCGAAGAGAAGGGCAGCTCCAACGTGGAATACACCTTCCACCTCTACGTCCGCCCGAAAGACGAAAGAGCTGAGCTCTGGGACGGCGCGCGCTCGGGCGTGCAAGCAGCACAGGACGTCTTCAACGCGGACGAGGCGGATGATATTGCGAGCGCGTCGAAAAGTCTACGGAATCTCCTGCGCAATGCGGCGAACGTGTACACGGACATCGGGAATGTGCGCAAGACAGCAATGAGCAGGCTGCTGGGCGGGTCGGCGAACGAGGTGGATGGCTTCGCGGAGATGCTGCAAGGGGCATCTGTGAAGCCTTTGAGGCAGTTGATGAACGAGATTCGGCTTACGAAGTCGCTGGCTGAGATTGCGTGCATGCGGAGGGCGGGGGATGTTTCTGGTTCGGTCATTACCGATGCGATGCGGCGGCGTCACACGTCGGAGAAGCAGCTCTGGGCCGAGCTGGCGTATGGCTACAAGTCTAGAGGATTGGATGCGGAAGCGTACGTGCCTGTCATTGGAGGCGGGACCAATGCTTTGAGCATACACTATGTCCGCAACGATGCCCTCCTCAACGAGGGCGATGTCGTACTAGTCGACGCAGGCGGCGAGTACGGCGGCTACATCACAGACATCACGCGCACCTGGCCCGTCAACGGAAGATTTACCGACGCCCAAAAGGATATGTACAACATGATCCTGGACGTCCAGAAGTCGTGCGTCGCGCTCTGCCGCGAGGACGCCGACTTCACGCTGGATCGGCTGCACGGCGTCGCGGAGAACGGGCTGCGGGACGGTCTGAAAAATCTCGGCTTCAACATGGCTCGTCCGAACGCGCTGGACGCGTTGTTTCCCCATCATGTGGGCCATTTCATTGGTTTGGATGTGCACGATGCGCCGGGTTGGCCGCGCAATGGGAAGTTGAGGGAGAACCAGTGCATTACGATCGAACCTGGCGTGTACGTTCCAGTGGACGACGAAAGGTGGCCGGAGCACTTTCGAGGGTTAGGGATACGGATAGAGGACTCGATTAGAGTGGGTAAGGAGAAGGCGGAAGTGTTGACGGCGAACGCAGTCAAGGATGTACAGGAAATAGAGAGCTTGCGCTCGTAAGGAAGTCAGGATATAAATTGTGTATATTAGCAAGTGTAATAATAGGCATTCGCATTGTTGTGGCAGAATGCAAGATTCGTTGCTATGGCGCGAAATATTGCAGGCGAAATTAGGCGACGCTGCACTGTGTATTGCATTGTTTTCTTCGAGTGACTACGATGAATTTGAAAGTGATGGTAAAAGTGATCGAGCGTGAGGTACTTCTGTACACTCGACCAGGATGGTAAATGCGGTGGTAACACCTGCCATCCGAGTTGTGTGGCAGGAAAGAAGAGGAGGTTTGGGCGTGGCGCTTGCCTGTTTGCGGGAGTGGCTCGCGCAGCGCGGACGGAACCAGCCTTGCAGCAACAAACAAAAGCTTCGACCATCCCGACCACCACACCTCGCTCCCCTCCCTTTCGCTCGAGGAATCCCCCCCAGACTTACCGCAACATCCTGCTCTCACTGTTGTTGCTACACCTTGTGTCATTACGCCTTTCACCCCGAACCCCAATGGCGCCCTGCCGCCTTGCCTGAGCGCGTCGGCTTCGCGTCACTGCCCCGCCAATCGTCTCGACCTTTCGAGCTTGCTCGCGTCACCCTGTGCCTGGTATCTTTAGCACCTGGATGCAGTGGCATTCTTCCTTTGCGAGGACCGCGACGACTTCCACGACCACACGAGACCATGGCAGCCAAAAGACAGGCCCTGGCCAACGTGACGAACGCGGCCAACTCCCCCTTCCGCACTGGCACTGCGCCTGCTGGGAAACGCACGCGAGCCCAGGCCGGAGACTCGAAAGATGTGGGCTATGGCCAACCGCCCGCGAAGAAACAGATTATAGAGATATTGGATGACGACGCGGAGAATGTGGACCCAAAAAGAAAGAACGGCGCGGGTTTTGTGGTACAAGGCAAACTGGCGGACGCCTTCCCTAAGAGGCAAAACTCTGGCCATAATGCCCCGACCGCCTTCGAACGCAAGCTGGCTGCCGCACGCGAAAAGAAGCCTACTTCGCAGCAGCGTGCTTCGGAACGACCTCAAAAAGCGGAATGGGAGAACCTCGAGACGGTGCGCCAATGGCAGCGTCACTACCGCCGGCAATTCCCCGATTTCGTATTCTACTTCGAAAGCGTACCCGACGACATACGTCTGAAGATTGCAGGCCAGATTCGGTCTCTCGGGGCACGCGAAGAAAAGTTTTTCTCGAAATCCGTGACGCACATCATCACCACGAGAGTAGTCCCGGCGGAGCTCAAAGCTACCAGCCCGACTGAGGATGGTAGCAGAGCCAGCACCCAGCAGCCCACCGTTCAGCCCTCGGCGCTCAGCCAGGACCAGCGGAAGACGACTAACATTCTCGACGCGAACCTGCAACGCCGTGGGCAGAGCCAGCCGCCTCATGCCGCCCTCGATGTTGACTTTCGGAAGCCGGGTGCCATGACGGTAGACGTCCTCTCGCGAGCTCGTGAGCTAGGGATCAAAATATGGCAACTGGAGAAGCTACAGCGTATTCTCAAGACGATCCTCGAAACCGACACGGGCGATCGTCCGATCGCTCCTGAATCTCGTCCTTCCACGGCAGCTTCTAAGCCCAGCACAAAGCCTTCAAAGAACCATGACCTTGAGCAGCTCCTTCGCAATGAGAAAGTCAATGGCCCTGCAGATCGCGATAGGACGGTCGCCACCGAAAACATGACAACCTTCAGGGGTTGCTACCTGTACATACACGACATGGATGAGAGAACACGGCCAGTCATGATACGAGACTACGACAGACCGGCGAACAAGGAGGAGGGGAAGTGGCCTCAGTTCCGCCTGACCCCATCTGGTCGTTGCCCTTTTGTAGAGGATCCTGCTCATACGGAAAAGCTGCGCAAGATAGAGAAGGAGAAGCAGGAGCAACGATTGCGGGATGATCATGAAGCCTTGGAGGCGAAGTCGTTGAGGAGGTCACCGCGCAAGCTGGCTCAGCAGCAGCCAAAGCCGGCGTTGTCGAAGCCCTTGGAGCCGCCGAAGCAGATTCCAGCAAAGCGGCAGTCTTCAGGAGAAAGCGCCCAGCCGCTGTTCGGCAGTGCTCAGCAGAGCCTACGCGGGCCAGCCCGCATGATTGGCGGCGAGCCTGTCGCCTCGGGCATGCAGCAATCGAACGCCACTTCCGCCATTCGCTCCAACGCTGTGTCGTCAACCGCCATCTCGTCGACAGCGGCGGGTGTCAATCGGCGCGTTGGCGACAGCAAGGAAGTGTCGGCGCTGAAGAGAAAGGTGCTCGAGCGTGGTGCCACCGTCGCGTCCAACCAGAGCATGCCTTCTTCGTACATGAACGACGTCAGGGCTGCCATCAACGACGACAACAATCGTCCTTCGCGCGCTGCCAAGCGAAGGGCTCAGGAGACTCTGGGCGTCGTTCAAGAGGACGTAGAGGGGCCTCAAGAACCGCAACTTCCTGCGCGTCGCAAGCCAGTCGCCAAGAAGCGCAAGCCAGCGCAAAAGGAAGCAAAGCCAGGGTACTGCGAGAACTGCCGCGACAAGTTCGACGATTTTGACGAGGTAAATCACACCTCCTCTATACCACGAAAAGATGACTCCGCTAACATGTCTCCGACAGCACTGTCTCTCCCGCAAACACCGCAAATTCGCCCAAACGCCCGAAAACTGGGCCGATCTCGACGCGCTGCTCACTCAGCTTAAGCGCCCTCGCAAACAGCTTCCCCACTGAGTGGTCACGACCTCCGCCCATCCACCCTCCCGTTTGTCCCCGGACCAACGCACGCGCGGCTAGACCGCTTCTCTTTGTCACTCCACCACAAATGCAGCACTCTTTTTGGGATCCACGCGCGTCGGCATGAATACTCAAGCACCGTTCGAGCAATGTTGCACGCTGAGCACTTTACGCAGCATCCCGCGAGAAGGCCTACTGTAAGGCTACCGCTTTGCTACTCGCTTCCCTGCTTTCCTGCTCCTTTCGCACTGCTCGGCATCCGGGTCTCGGGCTTCACGCCCTTTCCTTCTTCGCGCGCATACATGTTTCACGGAGCATGATTGGCTACCCTCTCAGCACGAGGGCGTATTTCTTTGCCGGTCGAACTTTTGCATTGGAGGAGGGGCCGACATGTTGTTCTTTGGGCGTGGGCGGACGAAGCCGCCAACGACGGGCATTTTTGTAAGATGCATACATACTTTAGATGTATCTGTCGCCAAAGCGGGCTTGGTAGGACGAGTGTAGGTAGGTCTACTGTACACCGTTTTTGGAAAGTGTTGTTCTGTGATCTGTATGCGATTGTAAGGTTGCGAGGGTGCGGTGATTTTCGCGTGGTATCGGTGGGAGGGTGGGCAGGAGTAAGCAAAGGCTCAGAGGGAGTGTGTCGGTATTGGAAAGACTACTCTGCAAATTTCGTGTTCTGAAAAGCATTTTCGAGTATGGGAGCATAATGGAAACGCCGCTGAACGCTCAAGCGGGGAAACGGCCCCCCAAAATCGCTAGAGGAGGCCGTGTGGAAAGAGGACCCAACGCCACGCTCCGCTCTGCTGGTCCAACAGACCCGCAAAGGTTGCAAGGCCCAAACGCGAAACAGCTCCACAGCCCCTACACCAAAACCCGACTCCCCCCGTTCGCAACCTCACACCAATTAACCCCCTCCCAACAACCCCCCTCACGCGCCCCATTCCTATCGCCCAGGACCTCGTCCCCTCCCCCCTTCCCCTCTCCTTTCC
>JAWXCT010000152.1:402103-417214 GCA_034509035.1 Saxispiralis lemnorum
GGTGGAGAATGTTGCGGGGTGAAAGAGGGTTTGGGGGGGGGCGCAGCAGTTGTGGGTGGGTATAGATTGTGGAAACTGTGGCACGTTGGAAGTGGCGCTGTACAGACGACGTTGGAACGATGGAAACTGCTTAGACGACACGAGAAATGTGGCCTGTTGGGAGTCACATCGTATAGATGACACGAACACTAATGGACATTTTGAACGACAAGGAAAATGCGAAAAGCGTATTGGTTTGAAAAGCTTTTGCATAGACGACTCGAAACAGACGGAAGAGCTCGAAGGACAAGGACGATGTCGAAGATAGGGCGGATTGGCAGAATCCTCGCATAGACGACCAGAGGACGTGACGAAAATGCAAACACCCGCCTACCCAGCCGACGACCCTCCCCGCGTCCTCCTAACCCTCTCCACCATCTTATCAACCTGCGCGTCCGATGCGTCAGACTCCTTATCCCTCCTGTTAAAAAACTCAACCACCTCCCTCCCCAACGGCACGAGATTGGCATCCCTCCTCCTCTCGGCCCCATGCACCATGCCGGCCAGCACATCCTGCAGCCCTCTTCCCCTAGCCGTCGACGGCGAGTCTGGCGCCACCGTGACCAGCTCGTCCATCGCGACCGCGAAGCGCGGGTCCGTCGTCTTGGACTCAAAGGGGGTGAGTTCGGCGGCAAGGTTCTGCACGTCTTTGGCCTGGCGGCGGCGCACATCCTCCGACACGATCGCGGATCCGGGGGCGTCTTGGACGACATTGCCGAAGTCGATGAGCACGAGGTTGGGGTAGTTGCTCGTGCGCGGGGCGGTGCCGCTGGGCATGTCGAAGAGCACGTTCGCGCTGTGGAAGTCGTTGTGCGCGGCGTGCCAGTCGCCGTGGCGGCGGTCATCGGTGCCGATGCCGTTGTGGAGGTACAGGAGGGCGCGGCCGATTTGGGCCGCGATGTGCCAGATGAAGGAGGCGGGTAGGGGGAGGGGGAGTTCTGATCGACCGAGTTTCACGACGAAGTCTTCGAGGGTGCCGCTTGTGCAGACGGGCATCGTGTACCACCACTCGACCTCGTTCGTGTGAATGGGACGGATGATGTTGGGGTGTGGGTATACGGCCAATTTCTGCAGCATTCTCATGTCGTCAGTTACGAATTCTTTGGCTAACCTTTCTTCTTTCGCAACCTTACCAACTTGAAGCTGCGCGCGGATCTGATCACGTAGGGCGGTCTTCTCCTCGGGGGTCATCGGTGGTGGGTTTCCTACGATCAGCCAGTCAGCGTTGTTCCTAGGCAAGGAGAGGATCAGCTGTGCTCCCAGGGTTTCGTGGATGCCTCTAACAGTGTCGTTAGCAGCGTCAAAAAGCTTGTTTGGTGATGCCATGTTGAATGACTTGCTTGAAGGTTGATCGAAGGATGGTAGAACTCTGGGTGCTGAATGGGGCCAGCTATACTGCATCGCCTCTTTGTTTCTAGTGGAAGTGTTGACTTGATCAAGGTTTCTTTGTGCCTTTGCAAAATTGTCCACTGTTGAGACAAAACGGATCTGGCTTGATCAAAGGAAGTTGATGATCCAACGTAAGTGTCGGTTCACAGTTGTATTGTTGAGACATCATTGAAATGAATCGATTTGTCAAGGCTGGAAAACTTCGACTGGATGTGCACTCTGTCAAAAAATACATTGAATGGAGTGCTGTGAGCTCGTTGCAAGCTCTAAATTATTTTCCGTGTCAAGTTTGCGCTCATAAAGTCAAGACGGTTTCCGAATTCACCCTGTTGTGTCTGATTCACTGTCAGCAACTCTGTCTTTCCTCGCACCTTCAATGAAACAGGTGTCGCGTACTGTGAAGTCTGATCTTTCACTAAGGCTCTCAATGCGACCGAGGAGAAGTTCGACGTGACGGTAAGATGCTGACGGAGCGTACTGAGGAACTAAAGAAAGCGTGAGTCAGAATTAGAAGCCGAAAGCGCGTCGAACGGATTGCCTTACCCATGTGCCCGCCGAGATCAATCGTGCAGAACGTGAGTCCTCGCTCCTCCCACCACTTGCCCATAATGCCAGACGCCGCAAGTGTGCCGAGATTCATCTCCGAGTGGTAAGGGACAAAGAAGTCGTTCCACTCGCTCGGCGGCGTGGAGAAGCCCTGCGCCCCGTTCCACGTCATGTTCTGAAGGGTCATGAGAGTACCGTTGGAAAGCAAGATAAAGTCGAGAATGCCGTGGCCAACAATAGTGCGGTTGTTCTTCTCGGTTACCCGAGGCAAGACGCTGAGACCTGATGGGGGACTGGGGTCTTGGTTGAGGGCGACGTCGGAGCAGGATGCCCATTCTCCAATTGGTGCGTTCAAAGCCTTTTGTACGTCGGTGCGGTTGAAGTAAACAAAGTCTCCACCTGAGTATTCGAAAGAGCCGGGAAAACCAAGAACGTCCCATAGCAGAGGGCAAGTCGTCGCAACTTGATACACCTTTTCACCAATTAGCTACGAGTTCTGTAGTTTTAGCAGAGGGTGACTTGCATCCCAGCATGGGTTCGTCCACATAGCCTCTGAGTATATTTTTGACCAAAGGTCGCAGCCAGGCTGGTCACCATTGATGTTAGGCGGGCTTGGGAAGGTGCCGTTTGGAGGAAACGACAACGCCATGTCCATGAACTCGGTGTAACCGCAGGAGTCGGCACGCTCGCGCAGGTCTTCCATGAATGTTCCGTTGAAATTGAAAAGATTCTGGTGGTATTCCACGAATGGCACTGCAGGAATGTCTTCGGTCACGACATCGTAGTTCACTGAAGGGTCGTAGATCATGAGCGAGTCGATGTTGTAGTAGCTCTTGTCCGTCTCGTTATGCATGGCGTCGGCGATGTAGGGGACATAGTAGCCCGCGTAGGACTCGCCAGCGATAAAGACCTTGCGGTTGTGCAGACCGAAGGTGTCGACAAAGTTTCTCCACCATGACAAAAATTGCTCGGCCATCTCAACTTCAGTCGTAGGTTCGGGCGAGTCGTTGATCCGCGAGTAACCAGTTCCCACAGGCTGTTCAACCCACACGACGTTGGTGACTGAGTCAAGGTCAGCAAACTGATGACTGAGAGAACGCGATCGAACTCACGGTTGACCCAGGTGTACTGGTTGTACACAGGCTCATAAGTACCATATTGCCACTGGGCGATTGATCAGTGGGCCTCTCGAGTAACGAGTATTACGATGGTACACTCACGAGCCAGGGCCCGTTTTCCTGCATGATGCCCTCGAGGCTAGAGCAGCCAGGACCGCCGTTCAGCCAGATCAAGATCTCGTCTTCGGCGAGCGGATTGTTGGACGGATAGAACCAAAAGAACAGTTCGCTTGAATTTTGCGCCGAGGAAACAGGCAGCAGTCCCGCGTAGCTTTCGCCGACGTTGCTTGGGATTGTCAGTACGACTCACGAGTGCACTCGGACGGGACGCTTACTGTAACTTCTCAGCAAATGTTGTAAACATAACAAGACGAAAAACTCACCAAATTGACATCCGGCACGCCGTCTCCGTCGACGGCAAAGCGCGTCGTGTTCTCGTTTTGAGGTATTAATGTTCCATTGATGGCAGGTCCGCCGTAGTTTGGCTTGTCGCTGCTAGGTTTTGAAGCATCCCTGCGAGTCTTTTGCTGAGGGAAACTCTTGTTACCAAGCTTGGGCATTTTGGCAAGCGCCGTGCTCGCAAGCAGGGCCGAGATGGCGGGAGAAAGCGAACGCATCTTGTGGTTTTGAGCAGATGAAGGGAAGTGTTGCAGAAGCTAGAGAGGATGATGCAGAAAGCTTTTGAATTTGACCCATCTCACTTACTGTAAACCGCGCTTGCCCGTTTTCGAGGAATGATACGCGGGTGCGGATAAGCACGTGGAGGAACGCCTGTGTCGAGCCGGGAATGGATGCGTTACGTACAATCAAGACTCTTCAAGTCTTGCTAAAGAACGCTTATGCTGTTTTAGCTTGCACAAGTGCGGAGCAGAACGGTACTTTAGCGGGTAGGGTTCTGGGTCGGCGGGAGATAAGTAGCATCGAGGTGCCATTGAGGCGCGGCGCACCTATCCGAATGAGGAAGCTGTGAACATCGACGGCATCTGTCAACGTTGATACAGAGTTGTCGCGTGACGCATGTGTGGAAACACTGCCCCGTTTGACGAAACGTGGAGAGCAAGTAAGGACGCATGATGTGTACGAGATGGTCGTTTGCTGTAGTGGGTACCCTTATATCGCCTGGGCAATCATTGTCGACAACGTAGAGAAGAGTGCTCGTCGTAGAAACCGCCAGAGTCAGGGCGGAAAAATGTCGTGCTCGAGATCAAGGTGCGCACTGTCGGCCCGATGCGCCGATCACATGAATGAATGTTCGACCGCAGCATCGTCAATGGACAGAACGCTGACTCGATAGACTCTCAGCAAGGCAACTGACTTGAAGCTCGCCAAAGCCTCTCGAAGATATGTTCAATGTTTCTTTCAGGTGGAAATGTTGTCAGTTACAGTAGCTATGCGTACTTTACAGGAATGGCGCCTTCTCCGTGCCACCCTCAATCTCATGCAGCCTTGTCAAAGTAGCCTGCTTCATTGCTGATGTCGACTTTTGAAAAGCGGCGCCACGAAACACTCGCGACATCCGCCAATGTGACAGCCCAGCATCCTGGGTGGTTCCAACGCGGCATGCTCAACACCCCTTACTCCATCGGCCTTGTTCCATCCACAATCGAGTATTCGTACAACGGTATGTCTCTTGCCCTTTCAAGCTTTTGCTCGTCCTCAAGCGCCGAGCAGCTCAAGCATCTCTTCCCCACATCGCTTTCCTGATCTGCCTGTCCTCTCTAGCCTCGGTCTTCTTCCGCCCCCATCGGCTCTTGATCTCCGCCAACTGCTTATCTTGCGCCGCCTTCACCTCTGGTGCACAACAGCATAAGCTCACGAAAAATTGCGAGCATTCGAACTTCTCTGCCAATTTGACTCTCGTCCACTTCCTAGGGTCTTCGGCGCGAAGTCGACGAATCTCTTCAATCTGCTCGGGCTTGAGATGATACTTTTTCTCCTGTATGGGTCGGACTGCAGCGGGAAGTCTTGACCGCTGTTGTTGGTCTGGGGTCGAGCTGCCGGGAGTCGAGGGGGGTGTCGCGCTTGCGTTTGGGGCGAGTGTGTGTAGGCGTCGGCGGGGGTCGGATTTTGGCAGAAACTTCTGAGGGGTGTGATAAACGTTTGGCGCACTTGAGGGAGGGTTGAAGATGATGTGGTCCCGGGTTTCGGTCTTGGAGGGGAGAAAAGAGGGATCACGCTTCACCCTGAGGGCCTTGCGGGTTCGCCGGTAGGAGGATTCATGCCGTCGACAAGTGTTGCAGATGAAGTTGGAGCCGTCATTCATCAGCAGGCTCGGGCGCGATGCGCGCGCGAAGAAAGGAGCGGCCATTGTGTGTGGTTTGAGATGGCTGTCCAAGAGCTCGAGTTTGTCGTGTGAGGACTTCGGAGGAGACGCGGCGGAGATGAGGTCGCCAAGAATTCGGGGTACCTCGCCGAAGCCTTCACGCGCACGAAATACTACCCTTTGTCTACTCTTTCATCGGCCATGACAACGATATACATTTAATTGAAAGCTAGCAAGTGAGCAGCTTTGTGAAAATACCTGCAGCTCAGTTCAGCGATGACTACAAAGCATTCGCACATTCTGTCGTCCTGGCGATTACCCGTTATGGCGATTTGTCCACCACTACAACACCTTCGTCCGTGATTCTAAAGCGAAACCCAGCATCATTTTCTCTGATTTGATTCCACACTTTGCCGTCAACACTCGTCTCATCCACGAAAGCTTCGAAACCTCCCGCTTCTACCGCTTTGCGACGGTCCTCTGACTCTCGCGCAGCTTGTTCGATGCTGATCCTGGGGGGAAACTTCCTCACGGGGATTCTCCGGATCATGAATCGAAGGGTGGTGAGACTAGGCCATGGGGGTGGCAATGCAGAGCGCTGAGACTTTGCATCACCTATTCCATGCTCTGAGGGCACCGCGGCCGCCAACTTTTGAGTGGTGACGAGCGCTGGACAGTTGAGTGCTTTACAGGATTTTTTGAGCGACGCTGCCAGAGAAACGTAGCCTGAGGATAGGCGGCCGTGAGGCGCCCTGTCAGACGCCGCGTTATCGACGTGGGACTCAAAGGCAGCGTCTTCCGACTCTGCGCGATCCTGCCAGTGGAATGCCGAGGCGAAGTCAATAGCGATGAAAGCCACATGGCGATCGAGAGAGCGGTGTCGGGTGCCGTCAAAAAGGTACGCCGGCAAGCCGTCTAGCGTAGCAACTGCGGAGTGTAGCGTTTGAGGTCGAAAGACATGAACCTGAGAGAGCGCTTTGGAGACTCGTGTTTCGGCATCTATCCCTGCCGTTTGGTCGCGAGCCTGAGCCAGTCGACGAACCTGCAGTGCGAGACGCGTGGCCGAAAACGTGTAGTCTGTGTCGAAGAAGACCACGCAGCCTTGATCGGGCGGAAGAATGGCGCATGCTATGATATGGTAGAGCAGATTCGTTTTGCCCCCGCCTGGTGCGAACGATGTAAGTTCGATGATAGGTAATTTGTGTGACGACTTAGAACGGTTTGCTTCCACGATCTGTAGTGTTTTGTCGAATGGAGGGAAGTTGAAATCACATTTTTCTGTTTCGACTTCAAGACGAAGAGCTGAGAGAATCTGGAAGCTTTGTTAGCTGAGTTGCATAGAGCTTGACGGTACGCGTAGAGAGAACGAAGTTTGTAGACACGCCTCATCGAATCTTGCCTCTTCCACTTCACCGAGTAGTTTCTTTCCTAGACCTTCGGCCATCATCCTCTCATTCTCCCGTCCAAAGTCGCATCAGACACCGAGAACTTTACGGCTGCTTTCCATCTCTCGAACCCTCGGTATCAGCTGCGCTCTACTCGTTGGCGATGGCGCCGCTGGTGGAGGCGTTCCCCGTCTCACAGCTGTCCGACAAAGTCAACACTCGTACCAACGGCAAAGCCCGCAAACCGAAAATCAACGATCTTTCCACCGCGTGCGAGCTCAAGGAGATGCCGCAGTACTTCTGCCAGCTGGACGGAGACGAGCCGAAAAGCAGAGTCGTGTGTTGGCCGATAATAAGAATGTTTAGGCAGTGAGTGGTTCTTGTGTGCTGCTCGGCTGGAGTGACGGATGCGTGGCTGGACGTGCGTGCTGACGGTTTACTAGGTGCGCCAATGGTCTGACTGTTGAGACTACGAGTTGGGAGGGCGTACATGACAAGGAGAGCAGTGAACGTGGCAGCAAGGAACCTATTGATGGCAAGAGAGACACGTGATCGAAGGTTATGATTACCTCACACACGATACAGGGGACCTTGATTCTCAATGTAAATGCATGGCAAATCGCCGATGCTTGACATGTACCATAGGGTGGTATGTAACGCCTCCGACGCCTCGCTATAAGCACTTGTGCACGACCAAATCCGCTAGAAAGCACTCAAACCCTTACGCCCTTCTTGCCACCTCGACGTAACACGTTGGTATCCCAGTTGACTGCCACCAGGCCCGGCTCGTCTGCTACTGAGAGAGCATCGTCATCGACATCCATGATATCGCTTTCTGCGCTTCCCTTGACGTCCTTGAGCATTTCATCAAAGCTCTCCTCGCTCATGACCTTGTCCCTCAGCCTGTCTTTCCCGCGTCTTGCCTTTCCCTTCCTACTGAGAACGTTTTCGCTTCGCATCTGTTCTTGTTGAACGACTCGTTCCCGGACGCCAGCGGCCGCAAGCTTTCTAAGCGCTTGCTCCGCTAGCAGACCCTCTTCTGTCGCCTTTTCGCGCATCTTCCTCGCGTCCTTCTCCCGCTCAGGAAATACGGGAGTATGTTGCCATGCGTGGACCGATGGGAAGTTGGGAAAGTGTGTGGGCACGTAGCTGGGTTTGTCGCGGGGGATCAGTGGCTCTAGTAATGTCGTGAAATCTGGCGCGGCAGGCGAAGGAGGGTCGGGAGCGGGGATCGAGGGATACGAAACGTCTTTGGGAAGGGAAAGCTTGAGGTGAGGTTCGAGTTGTGATGCGGTGGAGGCGTTTGGCGTAGAGGAGAGCGCTGAAATAAAGTCTTGTGGCGTCGGTTGGGTTCGTCGTCCGCTTAGCATAGAGGTGCGCGTCAATTCGAGGAAGTGGAGCATATCTAGTCAAGAGTCAGCTGTGGGACCCAGATCAGCCAGAATAATACGTACACTCTTCAGCTAGTCCTCTGAACATCTCCAACGCCGTGGGCTTCGCAGTCTCGAATCCAGCCACTGCCGCCGCCGCCCCAACACTGCGCAATAGCTGACTCTGCACGAAGATCCGGTCTTGGCTGGCCAACTCGGTCTTGGCTGGCTTCTCTTGTGTATGCCGCATCACTCGCCACACTTTGCGCTTCTTCTGTGACTGTGTATCACCCATCGAATCTGAGTGAGGCCGCTTGTGGCCTGCCTTCGCGATAGAGTCGGCCATTGTAGGTGCGCTGGATAGACAGACCTCTAGAGAAGGCGAGGTCGAGAACTGTGCGAAGAGAGCTTGCGCTCACGGCTGGATAGGAGCATGCGGCGCGTTCTGGCGCGTAAAGGTGCTTTAGCTGGGTGTGCAGTGAAGTTCGCAAACTTGCCGAACAGGTAAAGTGCAACTCGGCTGACCTACTGTTAAAGGAAGACTTCACGTCGGTCTTGCATGTGAATGCGCCGAAGACCTGATGGGGATCTCGACGATTTACCGTGCTTTCCAGTGTGATGAATAGTAGAGACGATAGCCCATCATGAGCCCGATCGAAGCTCTCTATATCTTTGACGAACACAAGTACGTAAGTGGTCCAATCTGGCGCAGACTCCAAGCCACTGTGCTGTCTCCTAACGACATCACTTTATAGCAACCTACTGTTCGATCATACCTATTCTGGGCACCCTTCGCCTCCTTCGATACTCTTGCCGCTCTACCTCCAATATCCCAGTCCTCGGCCTTCTTGCATTTACCTTCCGTCCCTTAGTCCACCGACCTTACTCTACTCCATCTTACAGGATAACCTGCTCTTCCTGTCTCCGACATCGACAGACACCGATCCGCTTCTCATTCTCGAGTACATACACCGCGTCATTGACGCATTCGAGGAGTTTCTTGGGGCGCCGCTACTGGCGAGCAAGCTCACTGCATCCTATGATGTGATCGCCCAAGTCGTCACGGAGATCGCAGATGCCGGGATCGTATGCCAGGGCGAAGCCAACGCGCTGAGAGACACGGTGGAGACGGGGCCTGGAGTCTTGAAGAATCTACTGGGCACAATAGGCGCCACGGGCTCGAGTCCCGCACTGCCAGCTGGCGGACCCAGCGGCTTGCGACCACAAATTCAACCGGCCCAGAGCGCACAGGGCTCTGCGATCCCTTGGCGGAGGAGCAATGTGCGCCACACCAGCAATGAGCTTTACGTGGACCTCGTTGAGTCTCTCGTGGTCACTGTTGCTCCGTCCGGTCGTCCGCTGTCAGCATTCGCTCATGGAAGCATCGCATTCACAGCGAAGGTCAGCGGCGTTCCAGATCTGACGCTCAACCTTGCAACGCCGAGTGGCAAAGGTGCATCGGTGAGACGGACCATGGAACGTGCGGTATTCCATCCCTGTGTGAGGCTGAGCAAGTGGGAGAAAGATGGCGCACTGTCGTTTGTGCCGCCGGACGGGCGTTTCGCATTATGCGGGTACGAGGTCGACCTTCTCGGCTCCGATGCATCAGTCGCAGGCGGGAAAACTGTAGCGGGAGGCGCGCTCAACCTTCCAGCTACTGTCGAGGTCAATACCGGCTTGGGAGACAGTGGGAACGAGTTTGAAGTGCGCCTCTCACAGCCGTCTTCAACGTCAGCGGCACGATCTTCATTGCAGGCCAACTTGGGACGTCCAGGTTCTTTTAGATCCGGCTCTGGTGGAGACTCCAAGATACCCGCGATAGAGGGCTTGACAGTTCATGTGCCGATTCCAGCCACGGCGCGCAACGTGCCTGATGTGCGGCCGTCGAAAGGCGAGGCACAATGGACTCCTGCCGACGGGAGCGTGGAATGGAAGATACCCCCTCGAGATTTTGGCCCTGGAGGAGCGGTCTTGCGCTGTACCGTGCAGGGCCAGATGTCGGATGCGGATGGCGACGTATCGAATGGAGCAACGATCAATGGCATGACAGCTACGACCTACGATTATGATGACGATGATGGACCATCTGCTTACCAGTCGGAATCACCTAAACCCCTTGGCTCTGCTGCCACGGGTACTTCAAATTCGCACCCGCAGGCGGCGCGAGAGCTCATGCCCGCTTCCGCGATGCTGTCTTTCAACGTGAAAGGCTGTCTAGCAAGCGGGCTCAAAGTAGACAGCCTCCTTGTAGATACAAACAAGAGCAAAGGGCTGGGCTCGGAAATACGGCCTTACAAGGGCGTCAAGTACTTGACAACCAGTCGCAAGGGGATAGAAGCCAGATGTTAGCGAATTGAATGAACTAGTCGGATGCCCCAGCGTTTGAGCCGGGTCTTTGTTGTTCCAACGTGAAATCTCTCCCATTTGCTTGCGACCTTGGTATATGTACACCGCTGTCTCTTCCCCCTTCCGTTTCTCTGTGCTGCCTCTGACAACTCCACCAGCACGCAGCCCCTTCATCGACTCATCTATCCCCAGGCCCTTTTCACACGGTGCACTCCTCGGCAGACCGACCCCTCATCGGTCTAGTTCTGGTTGAAAGCACCCGCGCGCTGGTCCTCCAATTTGGCGTAGAACAAGTCGCGGCGGCGGACGGACGGAACGTGGAAGCCTGCGTACCGTGGTCAGGCCCATTTTGCTTTCGCTAGGAATTGAAGTGCGTCGGGTCCAGACGAGGGTGATCGGGCGCGCAAGATGGCCACTACGTACCGTACCACCAGAAGTAGCCGCTAGCAGTTCCGAGACCTGCGGTCGCAATGTTAGTCCCGGCTCGAGTGATGCGCGTTCCAAACCTCGGAATTCGAGTACATACCGAAGGCGACAGAGAGGTCGAGCACCAGGCCCCGGCGGAGCATCTGTGCTTTGTTAGTCATTGCCCGCCAGCTCACCGCTTCCCCATGGTTTATTCGCGCCCACGTACCCCGGTGATCGGTTTCACCATGATTACGCAGGTTTTGAAAGTTGTTTGGGTGGTTCGTGGGGGTTGTGAAGTGTCGAGGCGCTTCGGAGTGGTGGTGGTGCTCATGGTTGTGATCTCGTCGGAGCTTCCCGCCGCAGCGAGCATCTTTGCCGGAGTTTGACCGAAGGAGACCTCACTTGGGTACCTCGACGCTCTTGGTCTGTAAAGACACCTTTTCAAGTTGTCAGACTTCGATAGTTCTACCTCGCTCTACTTTCGTCTCTTCTTGTGAACGCTATGTACGACCAGCATATACAGCAATATGGGGTGCCCTCGAGCTAGTACCTGATGTACGGAAAGGATATCAGCTGCTCGGGCAACCAGGACGTACTCGACGAAGATTGTTGTCACACCTGCAACGCCTTCAAACCCTCTGTCGCATTATTCATCAGGTCTGGAACTCTGTAGTCTCCGTAGTGATTTGAGAACCATTCAGCCCAACAAAGCGAGGGCCTATGTTGTCCGCCTTACCTTGAAGCTGGTTGGTTAACGGGCCTTGTTGAATGGAAATAAAAGCGACTGCTTTGTAGGTTTTGAGCCATTCGTACCAAAAAATCATAAGTGGATTTGGCTTGCCGGATGGTAGCGAACAGAGACAACATAGGATATAGATACAGCACGGCGTCTCTTTACGGTACTGGACTTGCAGCACTTTTCTGGGTGCCTTTATTTACTCATGGCGCAGATCTATTCATTCTCTCACATACGAAAATCAGTAGCATGTACTGATGAACTGCGGTAGGACCCTTGTGCGCTTCGAAGGAAGAGGGTTTGGGGGACCCCCTTCGTCTCTCCGACACTCTTGCAGGTGTAGGTGACCACTGGGCGTCTGGAAATTCGATTCAGTTGCTCGAAAAGTGCCCAAACGATCACGCGCGCCGGTCTTAAGTCTCACGCTCGGCACGGGCCGCTCTTTGGAATTCACTGTCCAGATCTTCCTCTTTCCGTCTTTCCCTTTGCACCTCTCTCCTTCCACGTGTCCTCCAACTTCTAGCTCTCACCTCTCACTTGCCACCACCAACGCAACGAAGTCGAAAAAGGGCAGCATAATGCATAAACGTACGCTGTTGAAAGTGGAGCAATGTTCCACCGCCACGCAGGCAATGTGATTACACTATCACTGACAATTAACTTCTTCCACTTAGCTAGTCAAAGCTCTAATATCCGCAAAGCATGCAGGGGACGCATCCAACTCTCCTCTATTTTGACTTTCTGCAGAAATCTGCAACGTCATCTAAGGCCATGTTCTTGGGTGCAAAATCATTCACATCGAGGCCACAGGCTGTCTTGGCAAGAAATTTGAGGGCCATGTTCGCGAGGGGGGCTCCAAGTACGGCAAGCGCATCTGCAAGTATTGGCGAAACGATCCAATGTTCAGGTGGAAGTGTGACCACAAGCGCTGTCCATCGGCCAGTCAGGTGCTCTCGCTCAGCCTTTCGCGCCTGTGCCGTCAGATCTACGACGAATCCGCGCTTCTCGTCCACGCCACAAATAAGCTCAGCTTCGCGCACACATTTACTGCGTTCCTCGATTATCTCAAGACTTCTCAGCGTCAGGCGATGCGGAGTCTGAGGATGGAGCACTTCTGGGTTTCTGGACTTCAGTCAAAGCGTCTGGCGCAGTTGACTTCTTTGTGAGACCTCACAGTGTCCGCGACTATCTGCACCGAGGGTTGTGGGGGATCATTCAGACAAAGCGGCCTATGTATTCCTTCAATTCGGAAAGTCGAGGTCGCCTCTCAGGTCCGTAAGGATTTGCTCATACAAAGCATCCACACCCGTCGCAGCAAAGAAGATTGTGGGCAAGGTTGGTGAGCCGTTCATGCTGAGCAAGAGGAAAGATGGCCTGGATTCTTGAGATGTTGCACCGATGCTGTTCCAAGCATGCGAACATGGATGAGACAGTAGAGGCGCCTGACAAGCGAGGGAGGCAATTGCTTTGAAAGTAGACTAGCACTGCCCCTTAGGTTCGAGTATCGAGTTTTGTATTTGTACTCTCAAACCGTGAACCACTATCGAAAACACTCTCATTGTGAGTCTAGTAGCCGCGGCGCAGCTCCAGTGCTCTTGTCCGGAACTCTTGGCACCGCCCGCGGCGCTGGAGTCGCATCCAGCTGAATCACTCAAATTGCCCCGAGCATGACATCTTCAATCGTCCCCCATTCGAATCCTTGGCAACATTCTTAGCATCAGCTCAACATATTGATGTATCACGAAACGACAAACTCGCGGTCAGCTTCATGCCTGGAAGCAAGGGCTCGGTGACGAACGATGCCGGGGGCATCTCAAAAACAACGCCACTCGTGCTCATCTGGACTTTTTTGGCGGCCTGCTGGAGCATCTTCACACCGCCTGACAAGACTTTCTCTGCTCGACTCTTCATCTTCCAGCCTCTTTGGATCGTACGAGTATATTTTCACGATCCAAACTACCTACAAGATATAGCAATCTCTCTTTCACTACATACTGCGCACAACTTCTGGACGGGAACATGGCGACTTTACACGCCTAGCGACCTGAGGGCGATAGACTTCAGCAGACCCGACCTGCGACTCTACCTGCAGATCTTTGTCCTGCTCGGAGCGTGTGGTGCTCTAGCGGGCGGAATAGTAAGCCATGAGAAACAAGTCACTTCAGCACGCCCGAAGGAGCGTTCCCTCGAGACGAGCATCGACGAGCAACTCCTGCCTGCACTGCTCATACCGAGTCGCACAAGTCACACCAGACTGTTCCCGCAGAAGCACTCCTTCTCGTATTCCTATCTTTTCGTTGGTATTCCGGTCGGCGTTACCGGTCGCATTGGGACCGCACTTTCAGTCGACAGCGGATCTCGTAGCTGGTTCAACGTCGACTCGACGGACTACTTGGAGCGCGGGAGGAGTGATCTGAGTCTCGGCCACAAGTTGAAAGAATACCTCCACACTCAGGGAGTCACAGACCGAGACTACTCATTCGCTTACTTTGTCACGGCGCCACGGTTCCTAGGCTACAGCTTCAATCCCGTGTCTTTCTGGTACCTATACGACTCCGATGTGAACCTCAAATACATGATTCTAGAAGTCAACAACACTTTTGACGAACGGCGCATGTACTTTTTGCGCACGACTACCGCAAAGCAAGTAGGCGAAGAGCTACTCCAACGCGACTCAAACGACCTCAACATACCATCCCAAGCCACCGTCTTCGCGGAACCCTGGGATAAAGATTTTCATGTCTCCCCCTTCAACAGCCGCAAAGGCAGCTACTCCCTCCGCGCTATCGACCCCCTAGCCGCCTGGCAAGACACGGGCCACGTCTGCATTGACAACACCATCGTCCTGCGCTCCTCCAAAGACAGCGCCAAGATCGTCGCCCGCGTGTGGTCCGAAGGCCACCCTTCCGACGCCACAGACACCTCCCTGCTCCAAAGCCTCCGCTTTATCGCCCTCTGGTGGTGGGTCGGCCTCGCCACCTTCCCCCGCATCGTCTGGCAAGCGCAAAAACTCTTCTTCAAGAAGAAACTTCACGTCTGGTACCGCCCCGAAGTGGCACCCACCAGCCTCGCCCGCGCCTCCACGGCCGACGAAGCCGCCTTAGAACCCCTCTTCCGCGCCTTTCTCGAAGACGCCATCGAGCGCGCCACCAAGCCCCTCCGCCTCATCTACGACCCCCCCCTCCCCCAAGCCGCGGAGACAGTCCTTTATTCCCCCCACTTCACCTACGAGGAAGACCACACCCGCACGCTCACGCTCAAGGTCGTCTCCCCGGCTTTTTACACGCGTTTCGCGCACTTCTCCAACGCGCAGGAAGCCTTCGACGTCGAGGCCCTGGCGCAGGAAGAGAAGAACCGCACTCTACACATCCACCCGCCCCACCTGCTGCCAATCCTCCTAACCTCGATGCAACAACATCGAACCAGAACCTCCTCGCCCAACCCCACGGACCCCTCCAAAGGGCTAGGTGTAGGCATAGACCCCCTCCGCTGGACCCTCCTGGTCCATCTC
>JAWXCT010000153.1:20092-52558 GCA_034509035.1 Saxispiralis lemnorum
GGGGTGACATGAGCTGGTCGAGGATGGAAGGGGGGCGGCCGTTGCAGGTATGGGGCGGCCGTTGGGGGCGTTGTTAGGGTTTGGGGGGTCTGCTGCGTGAGTTGGAGAGGGTTCCGTTTGAACTGGAGAGAGGGAAGGCTTTGAAAGAGTGTGTTCTGGTAGAGGGACAGTTGATGAAAAGGTAAGGTCGTGTACTTTCACGTCCGTGGAAGGTATACAACATCCAACCGGCCCCCCCACCCCGAGGCCGGTCAAGTGTGGGTCGACAGCGTGAGCCCAGACGGGCGCAAATGCGTCGTCCACACAGGTAAGGCGAGACCATGCGTGTCAGCAGGAATGCGAGGCGCTCTGCGGAAGGTCTTCATGCAAATGGTACGAGTACGCTGCAAGTAGCGCGCTGTGCGAATACGCAAGCGTTGCTGCTCGCCGGCATCGGCTGGCTCCAGTTGCCCATCTTGCTTCTCACGCGTCTGTCACATCTGTCTGGAAGATGGATAAGTCATTCAGCCAGAAATGATTGCAATCTGAAAGTCACTGGCCAAGTTGTAATCTCAATGTGGAGGTTGAGATCGGCCAAGATGCGAGGGATCAACTCTCCATCCTATACAACGCTATCTTTACACCTCAACCATAGGTCAGAGGAAAATCAAAGGCCGTCCCCAATCGAGCCAGGACTCTATGCACCGGCGCTCCCAGATGAACCCTACAGACACAACCTAACGCCAGCCTCTCAAAGCCGGTCGCACGCAATCCCAGAAAGGCGATTAGAGACGGATGCCCAAGCTCTACACCTCCTCCACATCGCTGTCCTCGACCCGCTCGTCCGCATGCTTCTTGTTATCCTCGTCCATCTCCCGATACGTCGCGTAGCTCAGCACCAAGAACGCAAAAATAATCAGCAGCCCGCCTACCATAGCCGCAGCGGTCAGTGGGCTGTAGAGCGGCGGCGGCAGCATCTGATCACACAGCGCCACCAAGAAAATTGTGAGCAGCGCCGCGACGGACGACAGCACGGGTGACGTGAGTGAGATGAGCACGAGGAAGGACCCCGAGAAGGTCGCGTTGGCGAGCACGGAGATGACCAACATCCAGGCGGCCTCGCCGCGCGGCAGCTCGAAGAGCTCCCAGCCTAGCATGTGCAGTACGGGCATCGGGATCCAGAGGACGAGCATGGTGAAGGCGCCGATCAGGCTGCCGAAGGTCAGGGCCAGGCCCACGCCGCGTTCCGGTGCGCAGCCGTCGGGCGGGCAGGCGACTTTCTTGTAGAGCACTTCGTAGAAGCCGTAGAGGACGCTGCCGATGCCGATGACAATGTTGCCGAGGGCGCGGTTGTCGGCCTCCTCATCGGCGGGGGCCGAGGGGCCGCCTGCGCCGCCGCCCGATTTGCTGCCGTGTTTTCGCGAGCCCTGGTCGCCGTAGGCCACGACGAGCACGCCGACGATAGCTACGGCCACCGCGAGCACTTTGCTCAGACGCAGCTTCTCATGAAGCATGGGCACAGCGAAGGCGTAGGCGAAAAAAGCAGAGCAGTTGTAGATTGCCGTCAGATCCGAGGCGGTGGTCAAGTCAACCGCAACGTACCAAGCGCCTCCTGCAACTGTGAGAGCGCATGTAACGAAGGCTGTGGTCCGGATGAAGTAGGGCAAAGGAGATTTCTTTTGCAGGTGTGAGGGCACATGCAGAGTGCGGTGCTCCACCATTAGCCCGGTCTGGCGAAGGTGTGCAACGTGCCGCCGCCAAAATTGAGGCCAGGGCTGATTCCATTTTTGCAGACGAAGGACCAGTAATTGTACAGGGTACAGAACGGACCAGGAGCTGTGAGTAAAGTACCTGTGAAGCGGATCTGTCAGCCACTGGCGAGGAATGTGGGAAAACGCTAGGGCACATACAGCATGCAATACGCCTTATTCCACTTCAGATTATGTTGGATGTACACAGCCGTCTCCGTCTGAATCGCAAAGCTGATCAAGCTCACAATTAAAAAGGCTCCCGCATAGGTATACCTCTTCCTCGTCGCTTGGTGCGCATCCAGTTCGGAGCCACGCCTCAGAAGCCCACTGCTCGCCTGCCTCGACACGCTCCGCGCTCTTGAAGGGGAATCATTTGAATCTCTGGCTTTTCCCCCCGAGAGGAGGGGTTGGTGGTGGCTGGAGGAGTGCAGATCAGACGGCATATCGTTCTCATCGGCAGCTGTCGCCTCGTCCCAATCGCTGTCGTTGTCGCCCTCTCGCTTTTTGGAAGAATTTTGATCGGGGTGGGGCGGGCCTACGGACGGGCTAGCCTGGGGCGAGTGCTCTTGACTTAAATGTACCAAGTCGGAATCAGAGCCGGCGGTGGAGCTGCTGGGGTGGAGGGTGGAAGGCGGTCGAGCTGAGGCGAGGGGGATGGTGTCAGGCGGTGATGTCGCAGGCATCCAAGCGGTTTGGAGGAAACGGGTGGGCGATTATGAAGCGGCCATGTGGACAATTGGCGAGACAACGACTGAGGGGAGGGGCGGTCGCCGGTTGCGTGGGAGGAGGGTTGGCGTGCTCGCAGGATGCGCTGCAGGTGACGGGCGAGGGAGTGGGCTCGTGACGGCGGTGGTGGTGCCCGTGTTTGTCGCTAGAGGGGCGGAGGGTTGCACTTCATATAGCACGGGCGATGGACGGTGACAGGTACTTTCTGCTCGGGTCGCTGGACGTGGTCTGGCGAATCGAGGGTTGTCTCCGCCCAGACCCGCGAACGCCGACGTTCCCCTGGAGGTCGAGACGTCGCGCGTATTCCGAGTCCCGCGGCGGGCGTCACACGCCCGTTCGGCGCCGAAGGCGGAAGCACCGATGCGCCAGCTTCCGGTCGAAATCTTGGCGCGCGCCATCTCTTTTTTGTTCATCTTGGGCATTCTCGCCAACAGCCTGTAACTTCAGGTCGCTTCCTCTGGCATCCTTGACTTCCGACAGATAAACACCGTCAAAATGGGCCGCGAGCTGCAAAAGAAGAAGAATCGCTCGTCAATCAGCAAAGTGCGCCAGAAGCCCAAGTCGAAGAAGAGAACTCTGGCCAAAAACAACCCCATCATCGCGCAGAACTGGGACAAGAACCAGACGCTGGCGCAGAATTACAAGCGGCTAGGCTTGACCACCAAGCTCAACAAGAACACTGGAGGCGTGGAGAAGACCCCGGCGGACATTGCGCGAGAGAGAGAGCTGGGCCAGAGCGGCGTGAACGACCCTCTAAGCATCGCGCATTCGAAGCGGCCAGAGCAAATCAGCCTGGCCGAGGCCAAGGTTGTGCGAGATCCGGAGACTGGCGACATCACCCAGATTATCCAGCCAAAGGATAAAGAGAGGCCAAACCCGCTCAACGACCCGCTGAATGAGCTCGAGTCCGACTCCGAGAGCGAGGACGACTTCAACCAGCATTGGGATACGAAACCCGCAAGCAAAGCGTACGAGGCGCCGGCGAAGACAAGGGTTGTCCAGGAGCTTGAAGACCAGGCGAGTAGGCCGGCGCCCAAATACAAGAGAAAGCAGCCCGAAGGCGAACGAGAATTCGTCAAGGAATTGGTGCAAAAATATGGAGAGGATTATGGCAAGATGGCCAGAGACATAAAGATAAACTACATGCAGAGAAGCGAAGGTGACCTCAAGCGCAGGATCAAGAAGTGGAAGGAGAGTGGCGGTACCATCGACTGAAGTGCAGAAAGCTCGTTCTGCTGGTGCAAGAGACTTCAAGGGTGTACTACGACGAAGCACAGTAACGTTATCCGGTGTCTCCATGTGTTCGTGATCATCGCACGGCCACGTCACCACGGCAAGCCTGGTGTTCCAAGGCGCATCATCCGTTCGATGGGTCCCTCGCTACCAATCATGGCACATCTACGAATGGATGCAAGCGAAGATCGACTGGAGAGCAAGCCAGGCGCGGAGCTTAGCTGCTTCGATTATGGGAAGCGGCCAGGCGACTACGAAACCTCGTGTAGGGCTGCAAGTTTGCCAAGCTGGCGAGATCGTTCATGGACAGAGTGATGTGGAAACATTGAGGCAAACCAGGGACATGAAGATGTATCGGCGAATAGAGAGGGGGCCTGAGGCAAGCAATACTATTAGTAATTTGTGCTCTCAATGAGACACCCCAGTGGACCGCCAGGCAATTATTTCATGTCTAGCAGGGAGACCCCAGGTGTAGCCACGATTACCCTTCAGTTCCTGCTCTCACAAGTCTTTTAATGTATCTCAAGTTTGAGACGCTGTCCACCGCTGCGAGATCACCCAAGTTCCCACTACATTGACAACAGCTCCGTTTCATACCTTTCACCGTCCATTGTTTCCAGCCCCAAATATTCAAGCCGGCTCTTGTCTCTTCAAACTCTTGTGTTCACATCAACGTCGTTCGATTCTATTGTTCCTGCTTCCCAATTGGGAAGGAAGCAGCAGCGAATGCGCAGGGCAGGTATTGCCGACCGATGAAACGACATTCCGGCTGCGCCCAAGAAAGCACAGGTGGTCCCCCCTCATCTTCAGCGAGTATCCGTGCAAGTGAGTAGGGAGTGAGCATAAGTTGTGCGAACATGTCTCGCACACTAAGAACATGGGCGCCTGTCGCGGTGACGCTGTGCACGGTATACGCCGCGTTCGCCCAAGAAAGCGAGACGACGCCCGCGGACATCAATGTTGCTTCGCTGAGCACGCAGGAGATTGAGGAACAATTGCAGGTACAGATACTCCTCGAGCAGCCAGATATAATTCAACCAAAATCTGACATTTTCAGCAATGCCAAATCCTCGAATCCTTGAGCGTCCACAATGCCGCAGAGGTGCCCACGCAGTCCTCGCTTCTTCAACAGGCCTTCCAGGTCCTGTTCCCATTCTCCTCGCCAGCGCTGAACTCTCTCATGGCGACGCTCTACATTTCCGGACCTCCAAATTTCCTACTTGCCTTATGCCCCACGGACATCGACCCTAGCAATCTCAACATTATGGTGGCATTCGCGGTTGGGGGCCTGCTAGGAGACACCCTCTTCCACCTGCTCCCCGAGATCTTCCTGGGAGAGGTTCCTGAGGGAGAAGTGCGCGCAGTGCTCGTGGAGCCGAACAAGAATCTCCTGCTAGGCGTGGCAATAATGGTGGGCTTCGTAACATTCGTCGCCATGGACAAGGGGTTGCGCATCGCAACGGGAGGGGAAGGCCACACCCACGACCACGGCGGCAAAGAGCCCCGTAACGACCCCTTCAGCACCAACAACAAAGCCACCACGACGAGCTCCAGCCTGAAATCCCAAGACAACACCCTCCGCAACCGCAAACCCGACACGCAGCCCTCATTGGCCCCCTCCCTCCCCACAACCCCCGAGGACAAACCCCCCGTCAAGCTCTCCGCCTATCTCAACATCATCGCCGACTTTACGCACAACATTACCGACGGCCTGGCGCTGTCGAGCTCTTTCTACGCCAGCTCGACGATCGGCGCCACCACCACGCTCGCCGTCTTCTGCCACGAAATCCCGCACGAGGTCGGCGACTTCGCGCTACTGATCCAGGGCGGCATGAGCAAGAAGCTGGCCATGGGGTTGCAGTTCGTCACGGCCCTGGGCGCCGTGCTGGGGACCGTGATTGGGATTGTTGTGCAGGAGCTGGGCGGCGCGGGCGCGGTGGACACGATGAGCGGGGCTGGGAATGTTGGCATTTTTGGGACGAGTCTGAGTTGGGGGGATATGTTGCTGCCGTTTACGGCGGGGACGTTCATGTATGTGGGGACCGTTGGGGTCATTCCCGAGTTGCTGGAGACGGGGCCGGATCGCTTGAAGGAGGTGAGGGGGACGGCGATGCAGTTTTTGGCCATGGCGGCGGGGGCGGGGATCATGCTTGGGTGAGTCTTGATCGGTTGCGCGACATGCGGTGGGAGTTTTGCTAACGACACACTGCGCAGAATCTCGTGGTCATGAAACATCGCCACATGTGTTCACCACGACCTATAGACGTGCTTGTGGCAGCATTAAATTCCGTGAAGAGGCCGCTACGTGCTGCATCGCAAGAGAGCTTTGCTGAAGCAGAAGTCGCATGCTGGCGTTCTCAACACGGGCGCTCTCGATACTGGTCACTCTTGCTTCAAGTTCAGGAGTGCCTTTGCAGATGACAGTATAGGATACATTAGATTCCTTCGGGTCTAACTATATACATATACCATCGAAACATGGCGCTGGCCCTACTCGATGGGCCTGCACAGAAGGCAAGCAAGCGCATAAAACCGATCGCATGACATGCATGCCTGATCTTCCGCAGCCGTACAATTACAAGTCGACTGAATAACATCAGAGAGCAACTGCAGGCCGCAAGCAGACATCGGCATGGAATACAACAGCATCGAAAGCAAAGTGGGTATCCTCGACCACAGCAACTGCCTGCTCCCCTGTGGCGCTCCCAAAGTTGGGGTTCGTATGCCCTTATTCTTCTCCTAGACTGAACGCCTTCTTCTCCCATCCCAGTAATCTATCCGCTCGCGGGCGACTTGACGTTGCTGCTCAACCATGCCAGCCCCTCGAAGATCCCCTCGCCCGTCGTCGCGCAGCTGGGCTCGACCTTCCAGACGTGGTTTTTGGCGATCTGGTTCAGATGCAGCTCGTCGGAGACCTCCTGTGGCCGTGCGGCTATTGCAATCCAGTGTAAGCATGCCTCCATCCTAAACCCAATCCCCAACCCCGTCCAACTCACCTCCATTGATATCCTGCTTGTTGGCAAACACGAGCAGCAGCGCATCCTTCATCTCACGGTCCTGGATGATGCGCTCGAGCTCTTTACGCGCCTCGTCCATCCGCGCGCGGTCGTTGCTGTCGACAACGAAGATGAGACCCTGCGTGCCGGAGAAGTAGTGCCGCCACAGCGGCCGGATCTTGTCCTGCCCGCCCACGTCCCACACGTTGAACTTTGTGTTTTTGTACGTCACCGTCTCGACGTTGAAGCCCACCGTCGGGATCGTCGTCACGTCCGTGTCGAGCTTGAGCTTGTAAAGGATGGCTGGTTGTGGAGGGGGGCGCGTGTGTTAGAAAGAATGGTTCTGTGTGAGATCGAAGGTATTAGAGGAAAGGAGAATGGGTCGCTTACTCGTCTTGCCCGCTGCGTCCAGTCCCAGCATCAACAGGCGCATTTCCTTCGATCCGAAGATCTTGTTCATCACTTTGGAGATGGAGCCGCCCATGGCTCCAGTCGACTACGGCGCGCCTGTAGATGCGATAGAGTGAATGTGTCGCAAAGTTCCGTGTCGGCGTAATTTAATGGCTCAAGTAATCCTCCACACAGCGACTGACTGTTGATAGCACGTGCTTGTACTCCGCGATAGGACCCCGCTCTTGTTGTTCAATGCTTCTCGGAGGGCGGCCCTGAAGGTTCGGGCTGTTGGGTCGCGAATGTCGAGTTGCAGAGAATACGTGTACTTCTGGACGCCTTGTCTCGTCGGAGTCGGAGTCGGGGTCGAAGAGTGCGTGGAGGGCGAATGTTTGTCGGAAACCGGCAAAGCGGAGACGTGGTGAAGCGCGAGCCCCTTGATGTAGGTGAAACCCTGGGAGATGCAAGCGCGGCTGACTGCAGTCCGACAAGAAACGGCACGGCCCTAGCCTGCAGAGGCGCCAGGGCTTGGTAGGCGGCTCGTGCCCTTGTACATATATACCCACGTGATCGTAGAGTTTCGGGGTGGGTCGAAGCAGTCAAACGCTCAGGAGGGGAAGATGAGTATGGATGCAGTGGGGCTTTCGACATTGCACTACATATTTCTTCTGGCAAACGCACCCAACCTTCATGAGAACTCGGAATGTAGACAGCGTGACACTGTACTAGAAGCTGTCACCGATGCACCGAGTCTTCTCATCTGATCTTCGTTTTTCATTGATATCCCACCACCAAGCGTGGCTAGCATCGCGATTGTCTTTCCCCTTGTCTTCTTCGGATTCGTCCCATGGTTTCGGTGACAAGATGTAGTGGACATTCTTGACCTCGTTATCTCTCCAGATCGCGTCATGTATGCCTTTCCAGCGTAAGGTTTTGAGGGCGTTGTAAATGTACGGCAGTGCAACCCAACGACCATGAAACAAATCTCCAAGTAGACTCTGGTCCGAGAAGTCGTAGCTCAGCGTCTTCTCGTCCTGCATGGCGGCCACAATCCTGTCGTAGACCTGAGAGCTTGGAATTACGACCTGCAGGCCACCATTGGGCATAGTGACACCAAGGTCGGGAGGTGCGCCCTCCTTCTGCGCCTTCTCGGAGTGAGCGTGCTGTGACGTGAATGCACAATTCTCAGGTATCCAATCGCGCGGGTAGTGCGCCTTCTTCAACGGATTGCACAAACACGCGTGGCTCGCCGCGAACACCCTTTGCCCTTCGCCCGCCTGCTCCGGCCCATCAAGCGGCAAGTCCATCAACTCGTCCATATTTCGCAATACTAGCATGTCGCTGTCCAGCTGCACCACGCGTTCATACTCCACCAGGCTGAACGGCGTCAGCTTTGACCAGCAGTCGTAGAAGCGCGGGTCGTTGGTAAAGTCTTTGTGCGTCTTGGGAAGGAGATAGGGTATTCGCTTGCGCGCGATGCCGCGCTTGTCGAGCGCATCTTTGCCTTGTTGGTTGAAGGTGTCGGTATAAAGCGCGACGAGAGGGTATTTGCTCTGCGCGGATTTGAGCGACGCATCGAGCGTAAGCAGACCAGAGAGGTAGTCTGTGTTCGTAATCAACGTCGTCCAAACTTTGGCGCTTTCGACAACGCGCTCTGGATGTGGGTCAGCAGCAGTGAGGGTACCATTTGTGCGTGCGCTGGACGCTTGCGCCATGATGGGTTGATGTGTGGCTGCTTGATGGGAAGGTCGAAATGGCCTCAATCTAAAAGTCAGCTCGAGTCGACTACATGGTGACTAACCCTCTCAACATTAGAACTTTGAGCATGTGAGCCCAGGGAGTCGTTAGTCGTCCCACTGGCACGACTAGGCAGCATTGGAGTGGATGGTTGTCGTCACGATGCAGGACCGCAAAAAGGGCCGCCAGGATTTCTTTCTGGCCGCAGCTTAGCTCCGATATCGCCGAGGCCGAAAGTCGCTGACGACCTCACTTCTTCTCTTTTCCGGCGGTGTATAGACACCATGTAGTCTCGGCAAGCCTAGTTCTTAGCAAAGACATAACTGATGTCTGCGTCGGTGAAGGATGGAACGTCCTTGCCAACACCGAGTCGGCAGGCTGCCGAGGGAGCCGAAGGAAGCTCTTCCAAAGGAGGAGCATACAAAGGCTTCGTGGCAGGGGTATTCAGTGGCATTGCGAAGCTGAGCGTAGGGTGTGTGAATGCCTTGATGTTTGCCTTAACGGTCTGGCGGCTGATAGTGGAACAGACACCCATTCGACACAATAAAAGTCCGGTAAGAGCAACGAATTCGACATTTGAAGGAATTTGCTGAACTCGTTCAGCCTCCAAACTTCGACCAATTCCCAATTCAAAGGACCGCTCGAATGTCTCCTCCAGACTATCCGCAAAGAAGGTGTTGCCGGCATGTACAAGGGCGCCACACCGCCTCTCGTAGGATGGATGTGCATGGACAGCTTGATGTTGGGCTCATTGACGCTCTACCGGCGCCTACTCAACGAGCATGTCTTTCAGCCCTTTCGCGCCCGGCCGACTAGCAATGCAATCTGGCTACCCGACAACGAGAAGAAGAAGCTCCCGGCAGTTGGTCACGGCATTGCCGGTATGCTCGCCGGGTGGACAGTCTCTTTCATCGCAGCTCCGGTAGAACATGTCAAAGCTCGGCTGCAGGTCCAATACCAAGCAGTCAAATCTCAGCGGCTCTACTCTGGGCCTATCAATTGCACACGCAAGATCTTCGCCGACTATGGCATCCGAGGACTCTGGCATGGTCTCGGCGCTACACTGTTCTTCCGAACTTTCTTCTTCTGCTGGTGGGGCACGTACGACGCTTTTACTCGAAGACTGCAGTCGTATACATCCCTCAGCACGCCCGCCGTCAACTTTTTGGCCGGTGGCTTTTCGGCGCAAGTCTTCTGGATCACGTCATACCCTTCTGATGTCGTCAAGCAGCGCATCATGACGGACCAGCTTGGGGAGGACAGGAAATATCCGCGGTGGAGAGATGCGGCGAGGGCGGTATACTCTGAGACTGGGTGGCGCGGCTACTGGAGGGGATTCCTACCATGCTTCTTGAGGGCATTTCCGGCAAATGCCATGGCATTGGTGGCATTCGAGGGAGTAATGAGGGCATTGCACTGATCATTGGTCTCAGTGACAGTGTTCACGTCGAGGTGATTTTGCAAGTATGAGATTAAGTGCAGCGAGGACGTCATGTTCCCTCGATCAGCATGTCATTTACTTGAGTGCTTACTTTCACGAGAAGGTGTGAAAGCGCTCCAAGCGCCCATTTGGCCACGTGCCTCCGAAATGTCCTGTGCTTCCGTCCTTTAGATTAAAGACCTTTCCCTCATCTCACTCAAACCTCGAAGCCTCAAACGTACTCTCTCAGAGTTGCCAACCTGCAGCTTCGCCAGCGAAACACCGACCATCTACTGAGCTTCAAATCAACACACCAAGAAGTGTGCGCCCCTGAGAATGGGTCGCTTCAACGGCATATTGCCACAGTGGCTCTACATCAGTCGACTCCCTTGCCTCACCTGGCTCACCAAACTACCAAAGACGCTGTGCCAGGCCTACCAGAGTGTTTCCCATTGGGGTTTCGGTCAGGAGTATAGCTCCGTCACAGAGAGGGTGAGCTTTCCAACTGCCGTTTCCCAGGCTTCGCTGACGTTGATAACAGAACCCGTTCTAATCGTCCCTCCTATGACTTCCTTCTGAGATTCGCCAAATCATCTATGAGGAGCTTCTTGTCTTCGAGGACCTCATCGAATTTGCTTCTCCTCAATGAGATGGCTATGAGCTCAACCACTCACGCCACCATTTCGACCAGTACCAGCACGTACGGCGCTATGCTCACCATATTCGGCCCGCTCTGAAGCTGTTGCTCATCTGCAAATCAATTTAAGAAGAAGCACGCCACGTCTGCTACTCACGAAATTACTTTGGGGTTTCCAGTCCGATTAATTGGATTGCGCTCGACCATTTCCTTCAACTGGTCGGAAAGAACAATCGCCAGTCTCACGCACTCTCTCTCTCAGGATTATTTGGGTCTGCCATCAAGGACTCACCGGCTTCGACATGCCAGGCATCGTATGCCATGAGCATGGCGCCGAACGCGTTATCGCACCGCGCGATCTGGAATGAGATACTTGGCTCCGTGCTACTTGTGTGATTTTCCGAGAGAGCCTCACGATCAAGGAGATGTCGAGTACATCTATCAACACGACCACGATCATAATGCAGTTTTTATGCTCCGAGAGATCAAAAATTTGCGTCAGCTCTACTTCATCGACTAACAAACCAGGTGTTTCGACCCTAATGAGAAGGCATAGGATCCAAAAGTACTGTTTCTGGCGCCTTAGACACTGCCGGAATATGAGGGTGACCTCGAGAGAGTGCCAACCGTGTACCATGGCTGGACCAATCAACAACATCTGACGATCAGCTTGACTCACTTGCGCCTCTCGAATCCCTCCGTCGCCGCAGACTTGGATCAAGAAGTTCGAGACTGCCTTCGCCACTCCGGGAAGCCCCCCCGTCGCCTCTTCAATTTTCCCCATTCAACGGATCCGTTCGACCAAGACTGTTGATCGAGGTTGTTTCATGCAGCGGAAAGTACGTACAATCATGCACAGAGACGTGGCTGGAGCGTGTATGATGGACCTTTCGACGGTCGCCACAGCACCATTCCTCTTTTTAAGTTCTTGATTCCGAAAGAGGACGAAATTTATTGTGATGCCGAATTTGGGGCGCAGGATGTGCGTGAGGGGATTGAGGATTACTTCCAAGATCCTAACAGCAATCACTTCGACAACTGCGCAGTATGCTGGGGCTACCATGATTCGGCCGGGACTTGGAAACCAGTTTGCAAGTGTGAAAATGGTGGCTATTTCATTTACGAACAAGAATTCGAGGGTCTGAAAGGGACCAACCACCCTGATTGGCGGCCCACAAACTTCTTCATTTGAAAACCAGGACACCCCATCCGGGTCGACATTTAGAGTAAGCGAGTCATCTGGTGATGGCTCCAATTGAAGAACAGCTACCTATGAAATGCTCCTTCAAGCACTCAATCGCAATCTCACCAGCCAAGCTCAGAGACATTGTGCAGGCTTTCCGCCACATCGCTTGCGGGCTTGCCTACTTACCAACTCGTCTACTTCTCAACTCATTGGTCACATTTGTCAAAAGCTTTGATCTTTCGATTCTGTGCACGGATGCTTCAGCAGGTTTGACGCGAACAACTTCATTTCGACTTTGGGTCTTCGCTGCTTATCGTTGCACTTTTGGAGTCTCGTTACTTGGAATGATGGCACGTGCAGTAGAAAGAAATATTGATAACAATTTGCTCTTCCTGACTGCGCGCAGTTCGTCTACAATATGGTGCCCGATCTCATCATAAGCAACCAAGAGTCACCTACCTGTGAACCACTCAGTGACGTACCAGCGAATCACTAACTGTGATATTTCGTCATTTTTTCCGCATGATTATAAGAAACGGAAGCGAATTTTATGGCGACGACGTTCATTTCGTAAACTATCTGATGCTGACTCACCCTCTCTTAGCACACACTCGTTCCCGAGCCGAAAGCAAAACAGAACGACAGCCAGCCGAACTGGTGCGCCGAAAGAAAAGGCGCTCCTCTCCGCCATCGAGCATGGAGACTAAGCTCATGCGAAGAAAACTGCAATCCTATCTAGAAACGATGAAGCTGATGGCCGACCGAAACGAAATAACCACCGAAGACGTAGGCCCTAGAGAAGGCGAAGAACGACAGCCAGCCGCACTGGCAGGCCGACAGGTGATGTTTCAGTAGAGACGGGAGAAAGCCACGGAGATCCTACAGATAGAACATGACATCGTCGAGGTTCTCATGCCACGGATTGCGGCGAGTGAAGCCGTACTTCATCGGAATACGTGAGTCGTTTGAGTCAGCGTACAGCCTTGCGCCGAAAGGCCGCCAGAACACCGAGTCGCCGAGCATGTTCTTCACATCATCATTGTAGACTTTAGCGCTTTCTTTCTGCCCGCGCTTGCGAGGCTTGTTGTCGTTGTTGTTGGTGAGCCACGGGCGAAGGTATGCACGCCCTCTGTCACACAGACGGTCGGCGTAATACGCTGGAGCGCAGTACGAGACGCCTCTGGTGGCTCGCGCGTAAGCGTAGCAGAAGTTGTGGGTCTAAGACACTGTCAGCTTGGACGCTCGAATAACGTATGCTCGAATGAGCCTTACCACTGTTTTCATGTCGCCAGAGCTCAGGCCCATGTCATTGCGCAAGACAAAATAATGAGCGGATCGAGCTGTGCCGACAATGGCCTTGTGTGACTGCAAGTAAAAGTCGAAGCTGTGAGGGTGAGTGATGGCTTGTTCCACCACAAACCCTGGTTTCACGTTTCGGTTCTTGTCTCCGTCCAAGGCATTGGTCGAATAGAAACGCGTGTGATGACGTTTGCCGACAACGACGTACGTGAGCTCAAATTGCACGTCCCCCTTTGTTGCGTCCTCAAATTCGTCATTTGCGTCCGGCTCTGATTTGGGCATGACAGCAGGCCAGGGGTCGCGAAAAGGATCCATGGCATGATGCCGGTTGGAGTTGAATGGAAGCGAAGGCAGACGTCCACCAACGAGAGATTGAGCTGGCTGGCGGGGTGGTCCAGTCGCTTTTGACCCACTCGCTTTCCAATCAAGATACTCTTGAGCCCAGTTGAACGCTTTCTGAATCTGCGGCATCTCAAAGTCACGCAATCTCTGATACTGTGATTCGCTGACGCCGTCGCGATAGAATAGCAGCCGACCCGGCAGACTGCCGTCATGCTTCTCTGCCCAGTCAAGAAGACGTTCCTTGACCATGTCACCAAGCTCGATGATGAATTCCTTACGAGCACGCTGAAGTCGCATCGAGCCTGGGAAATGCATGTAATTCTCGTCGGTGTTACCAACAACAGCTGCGATGGATGGTGTGCCTGGGCAACTTCCGGGGCCGGGGTGAGCCACGTCTGCGCCAATGACGATGGTGCCCCGGCCGGTTGAAGTGAGAGCTTGAAAACTTTGGCCGCCTAGAGCATGATTGATGTTGGAGCTCTTCAAATTGTATTTCAACGCAATGTTTGAAGCCTGCTGCGCGTTGAAATCTTTCGGAGACTTTTCCGAAGGTAGACAGTAGAATACTGTGTTGATCCCGAGACGGAGCTCAGCCACCCGTTTGATGTTGGCATACGCGTCAAAGTCCTTGCTAGGTAGGACAATGGCAATCGTTGCTTTTGGGTATTTCGCGGTCACCCTGCACATGTCTTGAAAAATCCGATTTTCTATCCCAGCCTGAACGTTCTGAGCCTGGGCGTTCTGAGCCCGATTGTGCGGCGACTGGCCTATGTTCGCAATGTTGTGAACGTCCATGCTTGTCAGCACACTTCCACGCTGATCGACAGCTCGCAAGTTGTGTTTTCTCAGAGCTTTAATCATTTCACGCGAAAAATCCGTGATTGGCTTAGCACCAGGACGGTAGTTGGAGGTATTGATGCAGGGCAATCCTATAGTGGGGCTTGTAGTGTTGAAATGCACGTCTTTAAGGTTCCAGGAGGCCTCTCCAAAGGCGGTCGGAGTGCAATGAGGACTCTGATCCGTCCCTTGACGTCCCGCTGTCCAGGCCGGGTCGGTGTAAAGGATCTGTGGAGCAACAAGCCAGTGTGCCGGGATTCTGAGAAAACCGGTTCCAGTCTCCGTCTGGAAATTGACATTCTGCCATTGTTAGTCTCAAAGTCCGATTTGAGAGCGCGAGTTTCAACTTACTAATCCGTGCTGCTGCTGCGCATCGTTGCTCAATCCAAGCATGGCCAATCCGTTGTTCTTTATTTCTTTGGCGTTTTCGAGAGGGTGCATGCGCGCCACGTCGATCATCACTGAAGTCTCGGACGAATTCAAATCGCCGTGGAAAGGCTGGTGCGGCAGAATCTTGAGCAACCCGGCGGGGAACCATCCCGTGTTCGTTGACTGCGGCCGAGAGTCCGTTGCAACTTGAATCGCATACGACGACTGATTTCTTTCCAGGTTCTGAGGGAACTTTGGAGCGAGAGGGTCATCGCAATGCGCATTGTTGTAGAACCAGTCGTACACCGACACGTTCTGCGCTTGCGGGCTATCGCAGGGTTGAGAGGTCACATCGGATCTGACATCTGTCACAAACCTGCATGTGTCTCGGTCCGAATGCCACCTACTGCACGTCTCGTACGAGATGCGGACTTTGACTCCCTTCAGAATGCTTCGCACTTCGTTGAGGGTTTTGCCTATGGCATATTGTTCGACCGATTGCCGGCAGAGGAAAGGCGAATTGGCATTGTTGGTATTCAGCAGCAGCATATTCATCCCTGGACGCGCAGAAAGGTAAAAACCCTTCAAAGCAAGAAGGCGCGGTGGAATGGATTGATTTTGCCGCGCATTCTGCTTTAGCAATGGGTTGCTTCGCGTATTGTCATAAGCCCTGTTGCCACCAATGATGACTGTCGAATTTTGCTGACGTGCCCATTTGAGCAAAAATGCATTCAGCCCTCGTAGAAAAACGGAAGGCTCGCTATTTCGCGAATCAGCGACCTTGGCACTGAGGGCAAGATCATGCATTGATGTGCTGCAGTCGATTGTCATGTGGCGGGAGATGCTGACTTGCAGAACAGTCAGAATCTGACCACACTCGTTTTGATACTGCAAGTTCAGCTCTGTGCGAAAGTCGTCTGGCGTGGAAAGATGCGGAAACAATTCGACCGGAGACCAGATCAGGTCACCGTCTGACGCCCACTTGTCGCGGTCAGCACTTGACCCAAGCTCAGCCACATGGGCTTTGAGCACGTTCATGACCATGATTTTGTCAGCAAATCGTTTGACCTCTATCGCTCGTGCATTTTCGTCACGAGATCTGACCATTTGCACGTTGTACACATGCAGGAACTTGGGCGGCTTGAGCGTGAGATAGTTCGTGGCAACGCTGAAGTCGTCTTTTGAAGGAGCACTAAATTCGGTACGTAGACCGAGCTGTCTTTTAACTTGATCGGCTGTGAGCCGGAGTGCACTCTCCTCGGCTTTTTCGCAGGCGTAATTGTGGACAATCTGCAGCACGGTGGACGTGTCAGTGTTGTAGTCCACAGTGTCTGGGAAAATTTCAGAATCTGCGCCGCGTGGATTTTGGCCCGGCGTGCGTCGGCCTCCAGAATTCTTTGCCTTGCCCTCAAATCCCCTTGGGCCGTCCCCTGGGCCCCAAAACTTCCACTCATGGGCGCCGAGCCTTGATTACGGCTCGCAAAATTCTGTTGAGGGAAATGATCGTATGAAGGCTGTGCGTGGGGCTGGATCGAAGAGCCAGAATGGGTAGGATGGAACGTCGGCGCTTGAGGATTCGGGCGAGCGAACTGCGTGGAGCCGTCATTGGTATTGATGTTGCGAAAGGATTGTGAGCCGGCCTGAGAAGGAAGGTTTTGGTGGTCTGAGGCACTGGAGTGATGCTCAGAGTTGTGGACGCTCGGCGTTGTGGACGATCTCTGTGAAGCACCGCCATGCGAGCCATTACGACCAGAGCCCTGCTGAAAAGAGTTGCGAGGATCGCTCTGAAACCCACCACGAGAGCCGCCGCGGGAAACGCCTCGAGGCCCTCTGGGAGAGCTGCGCTGACTGCCGTGTTGAGTCACTTGGACTTTGGTTGTAGGGGCCACCACGCCCCCGTCCGCGTTGGTCTGAAGACATTGCGCAAAATAAGAGATTGAGGATGGTGAGGATCGTAGAACGAAGGTCGGCAGCAGCGCGTACTTGAGCGAAACGGCTGTTGCTTGCAGAAGCGATGTCTGACGATCTTGTTTGGTCTCCTCCATGGCAAACATGCTGACATCTGTATCATTTTTGTCGCGATTAGTCGTGAGCATCTTAACGGGCATTGAGTCTGTCTGCCAAAAGCAGACACATGACGTGAAAAGCCGCGTTAGGGCCCAAACATGCTGGAGTGAAATCAATTACATCCAACTGTCGTTAATCGTGACAACGCCGGCGTTTGCCATGCTCAGACGCTGATCGTGCTGTGCATCACTAGCACAAGCACGTTTTCAATCGCAGATTACCTTCTAATCCCCACACGCAAACAATCATGCTTGTGCCTCGTGGGTCCCCTCCGGCCCCTGGCTCATCCGCCCTCGCATCTCATGGCCCTGCTCAATCTCGCCGTCATCCTCGTCTTCGCTCTCCACTGGGGGATCCCATCCAGCTTTGGCCCGCAGTATCCTGTTCTCACTCTTCAAGGCCGCGATCCTGCTTCTCCATGGCCTGCCTTCCTCCTCCCTCGCTTTGAGCGCCTCACGCATGCTTTCACTCACTCTTTGGAGTCCCGCTTGCCAGGCCTGGTGTTGCATCTGCGTCTCGATGGTCTCGTATCGGCTTTGTTGTAGTTGCGCACTGTAGTGCTCGTGGAGTGCTTTGATGTGGTTCTGCTGTTCGAAGCAGTACTGGCGGATGCGTTCCGTGGCGTCTGCGAGCGTGTCCTCGTACAGTTGCTGTAGACGGATTTGCTCTTGGTAGGTCTTTTCGAGAGAAGTAATGCGGCTTTGAGCGGCGGCCAGGGCGTTGTGTAGCTGGGCTTGGGTCGGCTCGGAATCAGGTGCTGAGGCAAAATTACGAGATTAGTTGAAAGTGTTGTCAATGGTCAAGGCACAGTGTGGAATGAGGAACTCGTACATTGATTATCACCGTTTTGTAGTTGTAACGAGCCGTCTCTTGCGTGTCTACCCTATGGAAGCGATCAATGACTCTCCTGCCTGTCCTGATTCTTCTGCGCAACGAATGTGGACGTACTTGCGCCATGGCTAGGCCGTCTTGTAAGCTTTGCCAGTCTTCCCTGTTTTGCTGCAACACGCCCGAAAGCGCCTCCATGTTTTGCATGAGAGTTTGCATGTCGGAGTAGTGCCCCGCCGAGGGCATGATGGAGCCATTCATCCCACTGTACATAGCAGCGTTCCCTCCGCTCGCGCCATTGTGGGCCGCCATCGCCCCGCTGTCACTACTCTTTGCCGGCTAGAAGATAGTTCCAATACAGTTCCACTCCACGTTACTTGAGCTTCAAGGTGTTTCGTCTGGAGCGAACAGTGAGGGAGGAGTCGGCACACGATAGCCCTTGCGTTTGAGTGAGCCTAGAGGGCTAGTGACCGGGTCTGAGTCGCGGCGGGCAATTGCAGGAATCTCGTCGTCGGGACCGTAAGAAGATTGGTTGGAGTCGGAATCGGAGGAGTCCTGCAGGGCGTCGGTGTCTTCGTCAAGGCTGTTGTTTTGGTTTCGTTGTTGTATGTTTTTCTCGATTCGAGAACGTGCTTGCTGTTTGAGAGCTTTCAAAGATGGAAGTCAGCACTGAAGAAGGATGTCCGACCTGAGAAGCGGAACAAGGTCCCGACTCGTCTGGTAGGGGGGTGCCACGGCACGGGTAGGTCCGGGCCAGCGCGGGCCTCCGCCAAGACCTGCACCTCGGCCGCAACCTCACTTCACATCACTCACTGCGCTCACCTTGTTCCTGCGGCATCAGCATGTCATCCACCCTCTGTCCTTCTTCGCTCGCCCAGAAGACAGACCCTCGAGGCCCTTGCTTGATGCAACCGCCGTGCTCTGCAACATGTTGCTCCAATCTTTTGATATCGGGCTTCACTCTCCTCTTCAGCAAGCGAAACTCTTCAGCGTCCGCACCACTGCCATCGGGCAACACCGTCTTTGCTGGCCACACGTGTCGATCCCATTGTTTCAGATTTCGTTCAATTTCAGCTACGTCTCTCGCCGGCAAAGCAAACGGCTTGAATGCGGGCTCATTGGCGAGGGTCCCCTGGTTGTAGGCGACTCTGAAGGTGCGGGCGGCGTAGTCTCTGATGGAAGGGTCATCGGACATCTCTTCCTCTGATTCAGGCTTGGGCTCTCCCTTGAAGCGGACCTGTCTCTCAGACTGACGCTTGATCTTCTCGTCGTCTCCTTCACCCTTCTTGCCTGCAGGCTCCCTCGAGCGCGACCTCTGACGCCGTGTCCGGGGCTTGCGCATCAGTGCTGTATCGTTGTTGTTATCATCGCCCTGCTCTGAAGTTCTTGGACAATCGTTTCCAGACTTCGATTGCTCTGGATCATGCGATGAGTTGTCACTCGACTGAAAGGCTGCACGACCCCGAACCATTGTCAGCAGCTTCTTGCAGCATGTAATGTGGACTCTGCGGTGTTGATGATCTGCAGGATGTTGATGTGAAGGGCAGGTAGGGAAGTGAAGGTAACTGGATGTCGGGGATTGGAGCGAAGCTTACCCGCATCCCGCTCCGCTTCGCTCAACTGCACCGACTTGTTGCGTCTGTGCTTTCGCGCTTTTCTGTACCCAGATACCAGCGCATTATGGATCGGTGCTTGGTTCCCAATGTTGGCGCTGTCTGTTTTCAACGACTTGGGCGGAGGCACATTCTCACTCCGCCCCTTGCCTTTGTCAACGCGTTGGTGCTCTAAGATGGGAGTAAGCGGCTTCAGATCCATCGCCTTGTTCAAGCTTGCGCGTTCCTGCTCCTACGAAGGCTTCGCTGGCCCGTGAAGTTCCTTTTGGGGGGACGTTTTGACTTTCAAGATGGATTTTAGCGGCCGCGGCTCGCTCTGTCTTGGCGGGGAGGACGCTCTCTCCGAGCTTTGCGCCTCTTCAGAGTTCTGTTCATCACTCATGCTCTTCGAAAGACGGCCTCTCGCTAGGCTTCGCTGTGGCGACATCGCATCTCCTAGGCTCATGCTGCCTACGACTGTCCGGCCCGAATTCCTGCCAACGCTCGCAGTCGACTTCCAGCTCATCGGACTCTATCCCTTCGATACGCTGTCTTTCGCAACTGTGATGGCTTGCTTTGCACGGTCGCTAGAAGAAGTGGAAATGGAGGAGTTGTCAGATTGATCAGGCGCGAGCCCCGGAATGTCATCTGACGTTGCGGGGAACGCGCCAGCAGCAGCCAGTGCGTACGGAGGCGGTGGACTAGCGACGTGCTCCTCGCGCTCTTCAACCACAGATTCCGAGTGGCCGTCTATCAGGGGTCTTGTTGGATCGCGTTGGATCGATGATCGGGGCGAAAGGAATACATCCGCCTCGAGGGAGTCGTTCCGCGCTCGTATTGGAAGCCTGGAAGCTTTTCTGCTTGACATACTGGATGAAGGCCTCGCCTCTTCACGTTGATCTTGATTGGAGACTTCCTCAGCACTCTCCTCCGGAACGACGTTCTCAGAGACGTCCCCGATATGCTCACTCGATTCTACAAACGACGCCGTATTCGACGATCTTCTGCGGCCTGAATGCATGTTTTGTGTCCTCTGTGGAAAGCTGGAGGGTGACCACCTCGGTGCGGTCGGCTGTGGATCATCGAGCCCCCCGGTCGCCGCACTCTCTTGACGAGCCGTCCGGAGCAACTCGCCGGAGATCTTGCGAGCGCGCTCCACATCTGACTCAGAGAATGGGGGTTGCGCTACGTCCGAGCCGCCAGCAGAATCGTGGCGGGCAGTCTTGAGCAGCTCTGCCGAAATCTGACTTGCTCGTTGAATTCGTGAAGCTGATGCCTTGACCTGCTCATCATCTTTGCTTCCAGCGGAACCCTGACGCGTCAATTCGCCGCTGTTATGGGACAAACGCGTGGCCCGCTCTCCCCGCAACCTCCCCGGTTGAGGGGGCAGTGCCGCTCGTGCGTTCGGCTTTCTTGCGTTTTCATGAGATTCCTCATGATCCTTTTTGGGAACCACAGTGGTCTTCTCTTCACCGAATAGTGTACTAGGCGACGAGAAAGAGGATGCGGGAATGGGATCGTCATCGCTGGCGCATTCATTTTCCCCGGATGCCAGCTCCATGGCGTCTCTTTTGCGCAATCGCTCGTCTACCTTTTTGATCAGAAAATGCGTACCCCAGTCTCGACCAACCTTCGCTAGTGAACTTCGCCACCTCTTTCGGGCCTCGTCTCCTTGGATGTACATCGCTCTGGCCAGAAATTGCGAGAGGTACCCATCGCAGGCTAGTAGCTGACCGTGGAAACGGACAGTGGAAACAAAAGCTTCTTCCGCATGGTTCTCACTCATGCGTGCGCCATACGAATCGATCTGTTGGAAGTCCGGCGCGAACAGGGAGTCTACCGTCGGCTCCGGTGAGGCCGAAGACGGGACGTGGCTCACGCACGTAGGGACCGCTGGGAACAGTAATTGCGGTAGGAATGCCAAGTTGCGGCCCAGATAACGAGTAGGGTCCGGCTCGTCAGGCATTCTGGCGGCGAGGACTAGAGCATCGCCGACACTGCATGGCAGAGAATGTGGGACAAGGGCAGGCGCACTGATCGTTGCGGCCTCGGGGTCGCCCTTCGATGAGGTCGGCGCTTCATTCTCAAAAGAAGCGCTAACGATGCTGCCGTGGCTGCTGTGGGGTCTATCGACGGCAGAGATCACTTTGATAGATGTGCCTTTCCCCTTTGCACTTCGCCTTGACGACGAAGCTGCCTGGAGCGCACCATCGTTCAATTGAATCGGCGAGATCTGTTCAGTCGAGACCAACCTTTGCTGTGCTGAATCTGACTGCACCGATGCAGGAGTCGCTTGGCATCGGCCCTCCTCGTCGTCATTCGGAGCAACCGAGACTGGAACACTGTCCAGGTGTTGCTCCGCTGTGGCTGCTTTGACCAAGGACCCCGTCTCTTGGCCTGGTCTGCTCACAGCTTTGACCCCGAAAGCCGGGCTTGGAGCTTGATCTAGTAAAGTTGAGAATTCTTCAAGCGACGACTGAGCTGCATCCCACACCCTCCGGCCTTGAGATGAGGTCCATGCTGCAAGATTCCAAGTAGATGGCTGTGTATCCTCACTGTCATCGTTAGTGCCCTTGGATACACTGTGCCTCAGTACGCGTGAGTTCCCCGAGTCGGCTCCTTGACCCAAAGGTCTTCCGCCACTTTCCCTGCGATGTCCTGGGTCGGCCGATCCCTTGCGTGTCATTTCATACGACTCGCCACTCTCTCCAAGGGTATCTGGCAGTTTTGGGTCATCAACTTCAGGTACAGCAGAATCGAATCTGCCCTGGGGCGTTGACGACTTCCGAGTTGTCTCATGCGGATCCGAGTCACGGCGCAAATGCTGCGTTCCGCCCGTCGGGCAGCATGCGCAGGCGCAGCACCAAGACCAAAGTGAGGCACACTTGCAACCTTGATCATCAGAGCTCGACGAGTCGGATGAACTGGCGCGCCTGTCTGCTCTGGGGGATGTTGTGGGTTGAACATGTTGCGAGGGACGCGGTTTGGCGGTCCTGCTTGGTGAGGCGCTGAGGTTCCCGGAGGGCTTTTCAATGCAAGAAGACGCTCTTTGGCCGGGTGATTCTGATTTCGAATGAGCGCGCGGCAGAGGGGAGGGCGGATCGCAGGGTGTGATCGCATCGACGTCACTCTGGTCGTTACTTGACGGCATGTGAGATCTCGTATCGACACGAAGGCGGTGAACGTATGAGCCGAACGATTCTGGCACCCCGGATGATCCTGCATCCTTTTCTGCCCCGCGGGCAGCCAACTGATCGACACTGAGTCTGAGCAGGGATCTTGCTGGGATCGCTGGCGGCTCAAAAGCACTCATGTTCAAGCCACCCCAGTCCATCGAACAGACTGGCTCTGTAGCATGTGCTAGTCTTGAATATGGTAGCAGGTTCGCGGGCCGCTGGTCAGATTCCGATTCGGATCTGTCTGCTTCGTAGCCATCATGCTTCAGCCGCGGTGAAAGATGACGTTGGCTGTGAGGCGGGGACGAAGAAGGACTGGTGGCATAGACGCTTTCGCGCTCGCCAGCACCGTCATTTCTGATGCTGATGCCATTTGCGCCGCTGGCTTCATGATTTTGAGTTTCTTTCTCCGACGACGGGCCAGATTCGAATTGACCGAGCTCCAGGCCGATCTGCTTGTACAGCGAAGCAGCAGCGATTCTGTTCACATGTCTTGACACTAGCTCAATAGCTGCAGTCGTGAACAGTAGTGGCGCCTTTAGAAGTCCTTGCAAGGCATGAATGAAACCCATCATTACCCAAATCAACAGCCATGGAAGATTGCACAATGCCTCCTGGACGTGTTCTCCAGTAGTGAGAGGCCTCACTGCGACTGTCACGATGGATCCGTCCAACATTCTCACGCGCCTGAGACTGCCGCTGGACGACGCCATCTCAACTTTCGAATCCTGCCTGAGCTTTGCAAAAATCTTTTTTCGACCTACCACTCGCTTCTCTTCTCTCGTCCTGGACTCTACGATGTGATCTATCACCCTTTCCTTGAAGCCTGGCGCAGGTGGCCGCCGCTGTCGCCTGGCCTCAGGCCCAACCTCGTAGTTGATATCATGCTCTCCCGGATCTGAATGAATCTCTTCTCCTGGCTCTTGTTGGTTCTCACACTCCTCTTCCTGCATAAGATTCCCTGCGTTGTCGCCCGACGGCCCTTCTTCTTCCACCTGAATAGGATCACCCAGCGGCCATGTCCCGGGAGACGCTGGCGCAACAGACTCTGAGCGCTGGGCAGCTTCCTCGCCGCTTTCGCCCCCGGCGGCAGTGTTGATCTCGTTGCCTTCGGGGAACTGTGGCGATGAAAAAGCGCCGATGGTGAGAGCGACCGGAGGGGAAGGAGGCGGCGGAATACTGAAAAGAAGGTCGCCCGAAAATGGACCTTTGTTGAACTGACCGGCGCCAGGGTCGCCCATGATTGCTTGAGCGGGGTTCGAATCGTTCTCGGGAAATAAGCGAGGGTGAGATGTTGCGCTGTGGTGTTGTGATGTTTTCTCGTTGTGTTATGCCTGCGTCTTGATATTGGAGTGACGATGTAGGGTTCTGTACCTGCGAATGCCTTCTCATGGGGCTGCAGGTAGCTTGAATGCTTAATCCTGCTGACGAGGTCAATGCTGCGAAAGTAGCGGTCTGCTAGTAATGTCGACGTCGTGCACAGAAACCGTGTAGTAGATTCAAGTACCTGATGCTCATGGTAACCAAGTGTCAAGAGTGCCTTCTGCTTTTCCTTTAGATCCGCCGATTCAGATGCAGCTTCTCCGTCTACGTTCTGCATCGCGCAGGAGCGATTTCCTTTCAAGAGGTTTTGACGCCAAGGTATCGAAACAATCATTCCTCATCATTTCAACGCATTGCAAGTGCTGTTGTTTTGGCTCGGGTACCGCAAGCACCTCATTCACCCTAGTAGAGACTCGCTCACTCACCACAACATCCACACCACGAATCTCTCATGCCTTCTCGCGCATCGACCTCTCGTCAACAGACCGCAAGCCACCTCAGAGAAGTCACTTCTCGGTCAACACAAACCGTCTCTCCACCTCCCTCATCTGCTCATCGTCCTGGAAATTCAGCCGTACCCACTCGCCTTTCTCCCCCACCCCCGCATCCTTCGCCCGCCACGCCTCCGAAACCTCGGCCTTGTAAAACGTCGTCGTGTCCGGGTACTGCGCCAGAACATGCTTCCCTTTGTGCAAGTCCGATAGTCCGCGATTGTTGTCGGGAATCTGGATGAGCTGCGACACGGATGCACGCTGTGGTGGCGGCGCCTCGCCGCTTGTGTCTGCGTCCTGAACTTCGTAACGACGCTGCTTGCCTTCGCCGATGACGGCTGTGACGCGACACAAAATGCCCTCGCCTTCAGGAACTTCCTTTTTCGCATCGTAGCTCTTTGCGTCATGCCTGCAGAACACGATCTCGCCTTTCGTGAGGACCAGACGATTGGAGGGGCGATTGAGACTTCCGCTGCTGCCCCAGCTGCTGCCTAGCGTATGTTTGCCACCACTGCTGCCGCCTGCTCCGACGCCGTTGCTTGGGTTGGAGATTCCGTCTGCGCTGCTGGCTACGCTTTCGGCACCATCTTCGAGCTTGACTGACGTCTCTCGCGTTGTTGGGACACTACCCGCGCGCGACGACTTGTCTTTCGGGTTGAGACGATTGCTGAGGCTGATACGAGGCGAGGGTGCAGCAGGGGACTCGTCGCCCTCTTCGGTCGAGATTGCGGTGCCAGAAACGCTGGGCTTGCCTGTCTTCTTCGGAGCGCGTGCGAATTTGCCACTGGCAGCACGTTGGCTCGATCCGCCCGTGTGGAGCTGGGCGGCGGATTCTTCTGAGGCTTCCCGGAGGCCTGATAGAATCTTTAATGAATCGAGCAGGTTGGTGTCGTTGGATTTGCCTTCGATGATGTGTTGCACCTCCTCGCAGAGCTTGACATTTTCACGGTAGAGTTTCTCAAGACGGTCGTCAAGAGTCGCGCTGCTTGCAGGATTGTTGGCGAGGTGAGCAGCTTGTTGTGCCTCGACCGTGATTATCTCGTGGCCAATTTCGTGGGATCGGGCCTGACAGAAAGTTAGGCTGGGAAATGAGAGCGGCGAAAGGAACCGTGGCCAGTCTCCAGTGGTAATACAGCGGAAGCAGATCAAGATTTCCAACTTACTACCATGCCGTCTACTTCCTTGGACTTGTCTGTGATTTCCTTCCATATCTTGCGTTCCTCGTCGCCAAAAGTGTCCTGGGACGGGTTCGCCCGCCCTCTGTTACGAGACGCCATTGCGAGCCCCTGGCCGAAGGGTAGTTTCTACTGATCCGGGACTCTTCGAAACCCTTGTCGGCTCCGTGATAACATTTTCTGAACGCGTCGGTGAAGTCGTCCCTGCCTAACGGACCTGGCTGTGCTAGGGAATGACGGCAAGGTGGGAAGTGACGTCCGTGCGGAGCGGCAAAGCGGAGGCTAGAGGGTAGATCCGGAAGCTTGTTACCGGCGCGTCCCGCCACCCAGTTTGGATACGTGGAGTGGTGGGGCTAACAACCCGGGAGACGGCAGTCGACACAGGACGGCACATTCCCTTGTTCAAAGGCACACTCTGACTCCAAGAATCGCCAAAACACACAAAACGTTTGACTCAATCGTTTAATTCTGAACGGATTGATCAGCCGACTTGTCGAAACAGGAGATAGTGTGTGTGAAAAGCTCGATTCCTTCCCGCGATGCAAGTTCCATTGATGCGGTTGCAGTGCGGTAAGGACGGTGATGTGTCCTACTCGGCGGAGTGCTTGTACTGACTGTTTGAAGGCTGCAACAGCTATGAATGGGGTGAGCCAGATCATCTTGACCTCCACATATCGACGACCGTACGTTGACCTCAACAAGGCAAGATCGGAAAGGATTCAGCGGCAGCTCGGCTTGCATCAGCCACGAACTTCCAGGTTCAAGATGACAAACCATACGCCGAAGTGAGACGAGTCAACGCGTTTAGAAAGGGGTGTTCACTAACGAAACGACAGCTATGGATGGGCACGCACCCCTCCAACCCGTCCACAGATCTTAAGACCGGCCGCACGCTGCTCGATCTCGTTCAGGACAACGAGGCACTCATGTCCCCTTCAATCTCTAAGCGTTATCAGCAGAAGCTCCCATTCCTATTCAAAGTTCTGAGCGCCAACAAGGCCCTCAGCATTCAGGCACATCCGAACAAGAAGCTGGCAGAGAAATTGCGTGCCAGAGACCCGGAGCACTACCCCGACGACAACCACAAACCTGAGATGACGATAGCTATCACGCCATTTGATGGCCTCTGCGGCTTCCGTCCTTTGGCCGAGATTTCCCACTTCTTGCAGAATGTGCCAACACTGCGTAAGCTTGTTGGTGACAAGGAGGCGAGTAAGTTCGAGCAGACCGTCAAGGGCCAGGAGACGACCGAGGATGCGGGTGAGATGGAGCAGAATAAGGAGGCGCTGCAAAGTGCTTTTTCCTCCTTGATGAACTCAAAATCCGAGCAGATTGAGAAGCTGGGCCCACAACTCGTGCAGCAAGCCAAAGACGAGGGAGAAAGCTTCGCTGGCGGTGGTGGACCAAGCAACACGGGGAAGCAGCTCGCGGACCTCGTGGAGCGCCTCAACGACCAGTTTCCCAACGACATCGGCCTTTTCGTCTCTTTCTTCCTCAACTACGTCCAGCTCGAAGTGGGCGAGGCCATGTTCCTCAAGGCTGACGACATCCATGCCTACCTTTCTGGCGGTGAGCCCTCTCACTCCATCCCCAATTGAAACAAGTCTGCTGACATTGAGACACCAGACATCATGGAGTGCATGGCAAGCAGCGACAATGTCGTTCGCGCAGGCTTCACACCCAAATTCAAAGACGTCCCGACTCTCACCTCCATGCTTACCTACAGCTACGCGCCCATCGAAGAGCAAAAAATGGAGCCCCTCGAATACGCCATGGCGAAGCTCAACGTCACTGCCTACACCTCCGCCTCCTCGTGTACGCTCTACGATCCGCCGATTGAGGAGTTCGCTGTCGTCAAGGCGGACCTCAACTCTGACGGCGCGAAAGCGACATTCGACCCGATTGATGGGCCGAGTATCGTGATTTGCACGAAGGGGCGGGGTAGGATTTCGGTGGGGCCGAAGACTGAGAAGGTCGAGGAGGGGTTCGTGTTCTTCGTTGGCGCTACGGCAGAGCTGGTGCTGGAGAATGACCGGGACGAGCCGTTTGTGTGCTTCAAAGCGTTTTGCGAATTGGACATGAAGACGGCGGAGAAGGAGGTCAGTGGGAAAATATGAGGCCTGACCTAAACACGAACTTGTGAGTCGGGATGTCGGTCAGACCGTCTCTTCTCGAAACGCAATCGCACGCTCGATCTTCACTCATCTTCGAACTTCTTCATGGGTAACGAACAGTACGCTGAACGCACTCGTAGACTCCCCATCTTCAATACTCGAGCACTTCTTCTGAAGGCGGCAACAGCTGGCTATAGGAATTAGTCTTGGCTAATTTCAGTCGTTGAACAGGACACCAAATATCCTGTTTTACTTGCTGCGGTCAAATCCCAGTAGACCTTTTGCACCATCAGTGCTCAGCCGCCCACTTCCTGTACCAATCCAAGCACCCAGCATTGACAACACTCGCGCTCGTCTTGACATTCATCCCGCACAGAATCTGCTTCACAGCCCCCTCAACCTTCTTCCCATTGGACGTGACCGGAATCTCAGGACACTCATCCACCAACCCCGGCACATGCCGTGCCGACAACTCCTTCCTAACCACCCCCTTTATCCCATCAACCAACTCCGACCCAAACGCCGCCCCCTCCTTCATCTTCAAGAACAACACGACCGTCTCATCACTATCCTCCGCCCGCCGCCGCCCAATGCACAACGCGTCCTCGACCTGCTCCGGAAAGTGCTTGAGCAGGATGTTGTAGATCTCGGCGCTGCCGAAGCGCACGCCGGAGGGTTTCAGAATGCCGTCAGAGCGGCCGAGCATGTACAGCCCGCCGGTGCGGGGGTTGAAGCGGATGAAGTCGCCGTGAGCCCAGACGTTGAGGTCGGGAAATTGGGAGAAGTAGGAGGATTGGTACTTCTCGGCGCCCGTGGGTCCCCAGAAGGTGACGGGTTGGCAGGGGAAGCTGGGTGGGTGCTGTTAGTGTGAGCATATGCGACTGCGAAGGGGTGGCTTACGGTTTTATGCAGACTAGCTCACCAGGCTCGCCGGTCTTCGTTTCGTTTTTGCCTGCGAAGTCCCAGGCTTGCACTGCCATGCCGAGGCCCAGGACTTGGATCTCGCCGACATAGACAGGGTGGAGGGGACAAGGCGCACCGAACAGGGAGATGATGTCGGTGCCACCGGTGATGGAACCCAGGTTGATCTGGCCGAAGGCTTTGTACACGTACTCAAAAGTCGAAGGTGCTAGAGGGGAGCCGGTGGAATAGATGGCCTTCAGGGCCTTGAGGCTCACGCCCTGCTCCTTTGGAGAGATACCGCCTTGTTCCAGCACCGACAGAAACTTCGCACTGGTTCCGAACTGATTGATGTGGAGCTCATCGATCAGCTTCGGCATGGCAAGATTGTCCTTTACTGATTGCCCGTTCGAGAGATATTGGAATGGCGAACCGTCGTACAGGACCAGGGTTGCACCTGCGGCGAGGCCGGACACTAACCAATGCCACATCATCCATGTGCAGGTAGTGAAGTAGAACAAACGATCGCCCGGTCTAATATCGCTCTGCAGCATGTGTTCTTTCTTGTGCTGTATCAGTGTCCCGATAGCGCCATGTACGATGCACTTCGGTGCACCAGTCGTGCCGGACGAATACAAGATGTAGACGGGATGATCGGGCGCTAGCTGTGCAAACTTCAGTTCCGCTGACGATTCAGCATTGACAATGAAGTCATTATACGTGAAGGTCTTGCCAGCGAGCTCATGTGCATCAAGTTTGGCATCCATGGATGGCGCCGTCTCGAAGATGATCGTGCCAACCAATGATGGCAACGACTTGACGATCTCTTTGACCTTCGGCAGAACAGGATGCGTTTTACCATTGTACATGACAGCGTTGTCTGCGAACAGCAGAGCGGGCTCGATCTGTACCATTCGATCCAATACAGCCGTCACGCCAGTGTCAGGGCTAATCGCCGTCCAGATTGCGCCGAGCGAGGTTGCCGCAAGCATGGCAACAAGTGCATTGGTATGGTTCGCAACGAAGCCTGCCACTCTGTCTCCTTCCTTTAGTTTGAGCGCCTTCATACCAGCCTGGCATTTCCGCACCCGTTCTCGAAGCTCTTTCCATGTGACTGGCTCTCGCGTTGTCTCCGTAGCAGCAATGACGGCCAAGTCATCCTCTTTGACTTCTTGCGTCGGGAACAGCAAGTTCTCTGCGAAGTTGAGCTTCGCGCCCTCAAACCAAACGGGACGTGGAAACATTGTCCTTGAGTCGGAGACCACTTGCTTGTACGGTTCCGAATGGCGGATCCCACAGAATTCCCATATCTCTGCCCACAAATCGGCGACATTATTGATGCTCCATTGGTACAACTCATCGTATGTCTGGATATTCTTCTCATACTTCTTGTTTGCTCGCTGCAAGAATTTCCACATCATCGTCTCTTTTGGGGCCGGATGCCGCCAGAGCATCTCACCCTCGGGCTTTTCGTGTATGGTGCCATTGCGCTGTGATTCATTCCTTGCGGCCATTGCTGCTGAGGGAAAAGACGTTGTTGAGGGTTCGTGAATCGTGCATGGTGGCTGAAGAAGTACTACTCGCCGGCATAAGGATAAAGCGAGGCACGCAGTTCGGCTTTCAGCAAGGCGGGGTTGGGTCGAGAGCTGGGGACGAGGGGCAGGCTCGCAGCCTCGGCCTGCAGGCATTGCCGGTTGCCACGGGCAGAAGACCCAATTGCTGTGAGGTCGGTCAATGGGTTGCAATATTTATCCAAACTTGCTGTACTATCCTGATCTCCTACAAAAAAGCAAAGCTCGCGCAAAAGTCATCAGCACTCGTGCGACCAGACCTGCGAGAACAGACTTCGCCCCTCTGGACCATGACTGCGCTCTGCGTTTCTTCTGAAAGGCAAGCCATATCGGACAGCAACACAACACCCCTTCCCATTCTCCCTGATTTTTCTTTCGACCGGTCAGGTTGACTATGTGGTGGTCACCATGCACTGCATGTCTTGTACTGCATTTGTTGTTCTTGCCATGATCCCCTAAAGCCAGCGGCCATTGGCCTGCGGTACGGCGCTGGAAGCTGCGAGAACCCGAGTATGTCTCAGCGAACAGGCGTTCATGCGCCGCGCATGTCTCGTAACCGGAAATGTGGGCTGCGAACTCCCAAGGAAAGCATCGTGCCGGCGCCCTGCCCGGTGGTGTACCTGGTCAGCCTGCAGCCTGCCGTCCCAGCTCGTCGTCATCTTGCTCTTTTCCCCTGACCCAAAGACCCGGGTATTGGGTGGGTTCGACGCATGTCTCAGCTCTTGACGCCTCCCGAAGGACAGGTTGGGAAAGAATGTCGGTCAAAAACCCCACAGCGCCACCGCAGCTGCGAACAGTCGCTCCCTTTAGTTGCCACGCGAGCTGTCGCACTGCAGCGGTTCATCCATCTGCGAACTGCCACCTTCCTGGCGCGGAGGCACACGACTCACAGGCTTGACGGGCTTCGCAAGCGCAGATCTTCCCACTAAAGCGCATTATTCCGCCATGTTGTGTGAAGTCGCGCCCAACTCTCCAAAACACTTTCCGGGTTCGTTTTTTGAGGAAGAGTGGAAATCAGCGAATGGAGGCCTTGACGACATTACGGGATTCAGTGGAACGTTTCCGGATGACGGGAGCTGCACAGGAGGCATCGATCCGAATCTGCTCAGCAATCCACCTTCGCCCGCCGGAGGAAGCAATTTTGATGACGAGCACAGCGTCGACAATGGCTTCGTGTCCCAGCCTAATTTCAATCCGTACCCCGATGTCAGTCAGATGACCACTGGCCCATACTTTCACTCCATCGAGTATGACAACGCTGCGAACAACGCTAACGCCGGATCTGTCCCCAACGACCACCACGTGCAGCCTCTCCACGACCAGCACGCCAACCACCGACGCTCTTTCTCCGAACCGCCCGGACAGATCCCTTACCACGCATCCGACTTCATCCCATTCCAAAACAGCCAGCCGAACTCGCCGCAATCGCAGAGCCACTCGCAGCCGGCAAGCCCCCCTACCGTAGTGCTCCACCGCTCTGGCCACTTTCTCGGTCCACCCAAAGCGCAACAGCCGCAGCAGCCGCAGCTGCAACGCCTCAAAAGCGTTCACAGAGGAGCGCATCGACAGAAACCGTATCCGACAAAGCAAGAGCGATACCAGCTGAGGCGCACACACACGCAGCCCGTGCGCGCGGCCGCCCCGACCAGCGCGCCCATGCCGCAGCACATGGCCGCTGCACCGGCGGAAGGGAAGTACTTTGTGCGAAGGATGTGCACGCCAATTTCAGAGCATGTCCAGGAGAATGGCTCGCCGCCGGTGCCGCTCCCGAGCAAGAGCACCGTGGCGATTCCCGTTGGGCTTGAGGAGCTGAGAGGTTTGATCGAAGAGGCGGTCAGGAAGGCTGTCCAAGAGTCGACGAAGACTGACGAGGAGAGCGCTGCCAAAGCCAATGCGGGGGGCGATCCGGTGGCGGAAGAGAAGGCGAGCGTCTAGGATCGTCAGGCGAATTTGTTGCATCCATTGCGGCGGCTAAGAAGGCGTGACGGGGCCACAATAGAGAGCTTGAGGGGCGGCTTGGGTGGACTGCGTGTTCAGCAAGTACCTAGCAGGCGCGGTGAATTGAGCGGGCGTAGATTTCCATTCGTCGCCGTTGAGGAGCCGTCGTCCCTTTCGATCTCTCATGGCATGCTTCACGAACGTAGTCATTCATTCTCATCGCCCCCCTTCTTCCCCCAATTCCACACCTCCCAAATCTGCTCCATAATCATATCGCCAAACCCCTTCCCCTCCTCCACATCGACCCGAATCTCCTTCTCCCGCTGCCTCTTCCACACCTCCGGCTGACTTCCCACCTGCTCCCCAACCCTCATCTCTCCCTCCCCAAC